>PVJH01001512.1:146348-206088 GCA_004026705.1 Nesogale talazaci | reverse complement strand
TTCCACACTCCGTCAAAGGAACCCTGGTGGCGCAGTGGCTACACGCTGGTTTGCTGACCTCAAGGCCAGCAGTTCGAAACCACCAGCAGCTCTCAGGAAAAAATAGGGAACTTCCTCCTCTCACAAACAGTCGCCGTCTCAGAAACCCCTGGGGACAGCTCTACCCTGTCCTACAGGGTCGCCACTCATCAGAACTGACTCGTGGGTAGTGAGTTTGAGAAAATCGCTATCATCCTCTCGTAAACACATTGATTGGGAATGGGTGTGATAGGGACTCCATTATCCCGAGAAGGCATCTTTCCTCGAGGAAAGGCACTGGATGATGTTCCTTTTCTGATACCCTCAGCACGGCCACTACCATTTTGGGCATCCATGGGTGTTTCCATGCCTGTATACAATGACTCTTCCGAGCATGGATGAAGATCAGAACCTGAATGTCTGGGTGCATTCAACATGCATCCTACATGTCACAAAAGTCCCTTTTGCGATCGGTGCCTAGTCAACTTGGCCTGCAGAGCCCTCTATTACCAGAACCTTTAAGCTAAATGGGTAGGGTATCTTTGTGGAAGGGGCTGGTAAATTATAAACAGGCAAAGCAAGAAAATCCCAGTTCTGTGTTTCTGCCTCAAATCAATGAAAGTGAAATAAACCAGACACTGAAGCCTGTCTGGGAAGCCTCATCTTTGTGCACCTCTGTTTGTCCAGTGGGTAGATTGTTTGCTCTTTACAAAAGTCACTCTCTGACTGGGCACTTGACAAGTACTGATTGTTCCCATCAGCTCCCTGACTGCAAGGCAAGACTCACAAAAGTTCAAAAGGGGTAAAGTTTAAAAGCCTAGAATTACACATGGTGATCAAAATCACCCACAGCACATTACATACACATACACACACGTATCTAGATCCACCCGAAGGCATGGTAAGTGATTAGAGCTTCTTCATCCTCAAATGTTAAAAGAATGGAATCTTTCTGCAATCGGCACTTCTGGAAGTCACAGCATTAGCACAAAGCCTGAAAGCCGAGCTAGTCTAGAACATGGAGGAAAGAGAACCAGCCAAGCCCGTGGTTAGAAAGCGACTCCACATTGGTCTCTGAAACTCGATCAGAAGCCAGACAAAGGAGAGTTGCCTCGGGTTGCCATGGCAATTTCAAAAGGGATAATACTATTTGGAGGATCTGAACCAGACTCTTCCTGACTCATTGTATTCTGGCCTATTGTGATTTTGAACTTCTAATTGTGGTGGGCAGCCTGTTGGTCTCTTTGCGTGCAGGCTTGCTTGCCTGCCTGTTTTCGACCTACCCACCTGCCTGCCATTACACATGCTATTCAAAATCATCTTCCACCGGACAAGTCACACAAAGAGAGAGGCTATTCTCTAAGGGCTATGGTAAGTCCTGCCGAATAGGGCCTTACCACTTTCTGTTTGCTTTGGGTTGAGTGCAATGTGAAATTGGCATATCGGGTGTAATGGATTGTCTTTTCAGTTGCAGTCTGTTTTTAGATTATAAACTCCCAGAAGACAGGGGTCTCCTAACCCACTGTTCAGTGCCTATTTAGGGCCTTATGTAAACAAGTCAAAATTAGTGCTTTGGGCTGCACTGCCATGGCTGCTAGAAATGTAGATGATGTTGCAAAGAGGAGAGGGAGGGAGGGAAGGAGGGAGGGAAAAAGGAAAAGAAAGAAAAACTGACACCAATTTTTCATATATTTTTTCTTTTGGGGGGCATCACTGTCCTCTGGTGGTCCTGGGAGCTACCCATTCTTGCTGCTGCTGGATTTGAACCACCAAGTCAATGGGCCGCAGTCCCGCACTCAACCACTACGCCACCGGGGCTCAGCATTGACACCAATTTCTTATGCAGGTCAGAGGAGAGTTACTTTGACTGAATCTGAGTTTACCATCAAGGAGAAACTCTAGAATATTCCCCATGAAAGCGACTTTGAGGTTAGATCTCACTATTCCACCTCCGCATGTCAATCAAGCCAAGGTGGTCAAAAGCAACATCAAACTTCTCACGGCCATTGAGTCACTACTAACTCAGGACCCTATGTGTCCTTGCCGCTGGGAAGTTCTCAGATGCTAACTATTTCCAGGCGTACCAAGTCCAGTCTTTCTGCCTCAGACCTACTGGTAGTTTCGAACTGCTGGCCTAGCACTTAGAAGCCCAATGCTTAACCAATAACCAGGGTTCCTAGGGCTGCAACGATTTATATGTTTGTGGTCAAGGAAAGGAGCCTTGCTGCAGCAACTCGAAAGACTTGCCTCAGGATCTTCTGACTCAACAACTTCTACCTAGTACCTCTTCTCTGAGGCTTTGAGCATGGCCTTTTTCACATCAGCATGCCCTATATGACATAGCAATAGATATTTCTGTATCCTTAGTTAAGTTGTGTGCATTTCATAAAAGCACGCCCTCTCATTTATTCACCTCTCACTCCCTTGGTTCCTGAGCGTGTCTTCCACAGAGCAGTTGTTCAAGTAAAGATCCATTGAGTTTCTGAAATATCAAATGCTTCTGTAAGCAGGGAGCAATGTTGGTCAAGATGGAATGAAATGGCAATCATGGACTTTCTCCCACTTTATCAAATGATGCCTCCCACTTCTCTTTCACTGGGAACACAACATTTCTGGAACAAATGAAAAGTGTTGAATGGAACAGAAGTTGGGGCCAGGATGGGGCACAACGAGTTTCTTGTCTGATCATGGCTTCCCTTGTTCATTTGTCTTCATAAGAACACTATGGCTGAAACAAATTTCCCAGATGGACTTTATCATATGAAAAGTATGCTTATTCATTATTAGCAGAATACACTACTTTGATGAGATATAATCAACTTGATTAGTCAGTTACATACTAAATAAGTCTGCAGATTTACTTGACACAACATAGCACAAATGAGATTGAATTTCATTTGAAAAGTCCAAATTATAAGCTTTTTTCATCAAACACCGCATACTACAACTATACTCCATAGTTTATCATGAAAAATCTCATGGCCATTGAGTTGATTCTGACTCAGAGCGATCTTGCCTAGGATTTCCTAAACTATGCATTTTTACAGGATCAGAAAACCCCCACTTGCTCCTGAGGAGAAGCTGGTGGGTTTGAACCACTGAGTTGCTGGTCAACTCTTACCAGACAGTTCCACTGGGACTCCTTACATAGTTTAGAACCTCTAAATGGTTGGTTTCTCCCAATCCTATGATTACTGTTTTTTTTCAATACTATGACATCTTTTGGGAGAAAGATGAAGCTTTGTACTCCCATGAAAAGTGACAGTCTCGAGAATCCACAGGGCGAGTTCTATCCCATTCTATAAACCAAACGCAATGCTATCAAATGGACTTCAACTCATAGTGATATAATAGGGTAGAATTGTTCCATGTAAGTCCCAGCTTTCTCCCGTGGAGGGCCTGGTGGTTTCAAACTGCTGATGCTGCGGTGAGCAGCCCTGCACAAAACCGCCATACACCAAGGCTCCTCTCTCTAAAAGATCACAGGGGACAACACTCCTTTCTTGAGCCCATCCAATGCATTCAACATCCCCAAAGTGCACATTACAAGTGAGCATATTCTATCCTTATATTCTATCCTTCACTGAAGTTTGACCAAACTGACAATGTTAACATTCACCATTCACGTAATTACATACCATCCTCATTCAGGGTCCAATTTGAACTTTACGAGACCTTGGTCTCTATAGTTTGGAGATGTCCTCAAAAGTCACATCCACCCACAAAGGATGAATTCTTGGCCCACTAAAATGATTCTAGAGGGTACACATCCTAGTTTCAGTCCTCCTCATTGAAATCTTGGCATGCTTTTATTGCCGGCCTTAATCAAAACACATTCACCATTAGAATGGAAGTTCCCTGCAAGGAGGGACATAACCCATGGAATTCGACAGTGGCACCATAGAGTCCCACAAGGCACCCAAACATTATGAATAATGCCAGGGTCATGGCAGGTGCTGAAGAAATGCAGCTAGAATGGCTGGACAAAGGAACCCGTCCAAGGCCATTGCCTGTTTCTCCTCTGTCTTCTCATATGATTCAGTGCCCACCTACCGACGAGTGCCAGCTATGCAATGGGCCGATTGTCAAGTAGGAAGGCCCATCTCCCTAGGAGAAGGAAATGGGGGACTTTGCGCCCACGACCATTGGAGGACAGAAGGCAGAAAAAGAGGACTCCCCCTGTTATCTAGCTCACACTGCTTCTCATGCATTAACCACAGTTCACGTGGGTGGAATGTGAAGTCTGCCCCCCAAGTTTCATTTGATCAATCTTTGACTAGCACTGTCAAAGAGATGGTGAGGAGGCTCATCCAGGAAGGAATGGAATGGGGCCTCTGGAAGTCTGCTGGGGGGTTTGCAGAGTCATCTCTTTGGATGGTAGAATCAGCACCATCTTTATCACAGTGTGCCTCTCGGTGCCCAGCAAATTTTCTACCCTAAGATGCCAGCCAGCCTTGCTCATGAGAGGCTCTGTTTGTTTGCCCCCTTCTGGACTGTAGAAAGCCTCTGTGCCTCCTGCATGGTCAGAAGTTAATTCTCCTTAATTAGCTGGCAAGGCCATTTCAGCCAAAGGTTATCATAGTGACCAAGCTGCCCTGCACAGGCTCAGAAGATCGGCTACTTCTCAGGTGTCTGTGAGCCAGAAAATGGCTGCTGCCTGAAGTGTCCCATACTGTTCATCTTCCCCCCAGATCACTTCTTTCCACTGCCCACCCTCCCCTTTTCATGCAAATAGGCTGTAATGGGTTTGAGGAACTCTTTATTTTGCCTCATGCATCATCTCTGACATTGTCAAATCAACTCATCTGAAAAAAAGGTGGGTGGGGACATGGCACGGCTGCTCCTCAGGCCCCACGTGCATTTCCATTTTAATCTAGGAACAATCAGCCTAGGCCATTGAAAGAACATTTCTGCTGCTTTAGGAAGGCGCTGACGTTCCCCTCCCCGGCTGTCCTCCCGCAGCTTTCTCTTCTGACAAATGTACCTGGGTGCCACCAGAGGAGAGGGTAAGTGGTGCCCTCTGGCAAGCTGAAATCCAGCCAGACGGGATAGGTTCTATGAGAGAGAAGACCAGCGTGCCCTGAAGTGCTCACCCCGGGTGGCTTTCAGCACTCCCACAGCCCCAAGCAGGCTTTCAAACCACACAAGGCCCTGGATGGAGGCCCCTGATAATGTCCGGGGTCTGGCTGAAGCGGTAATACAGCATCCTCTGGAAAATCAAAGGAACACACTAGACGGTGAGAGAAAGGACAGCAGGCCGTATGGTGCTACGCGGCCAGCCAGCCCACATCCCACACCCTGGTGTCATTTGAGATTTTGGAAAAGGACTATTTACCAAGAAGGAAAACGTTTCACCCTGGGAAAGGGAATGGGATGGATCTAGTCATTTCTAACTTGGAAAAGAGTGCTCTCCAGTCCGTGTGTATATATGATCTGATACGATCTATATCTGTGCCCTGGATAAGACAGGGCGGCCGGAGAAATGGGAGATGTTGCAGGCACACACACACACACAAATCATTGAGAGCAGTGAAATGGAAAAAGCAGCAAGCCCAAAAAAGGATCCAAAGCACCGAGGACCAAACTCAAAGGCACACAAATCTTTTGACAGAGAACAGGTTATAGCCCTAATTATAAACGAGTGGTAAAGAGGTGGTCCATGCATGGGTTTTACGCATTGGGCCGCAAACCATAAGGTCAGCAGTTCAAAACCCTCAGATGTTTCACTGGAGAAAGAGGAGGCTTTTTTTCCTGGCTCGAAAGAGTAAACCACATGGGCAGTTCTCCTATGCCCTGTGGGGTATCTCTGAGTCAGAATCAACCCAAGGGCGATGAGTTTGATCTGGTTTGGGCTGGCGCGATGGACTCACTCTTGGTCTTGAGGTTTAGGTTGTATTTCCGATCCAGTCACTTTCTACTCTGTGACCGTGACCCATCGGCCCAAACCAAACTCACTGTCATTGAGTCAATGCTGAGTTAGAGTGTCCCTGTAGACGGTTTCTGAGTCTGCACACCCCTGAAGGAGCAGACAGACTCATCTTCCGCTAGACAGGTAGCTGCTGGGTTTGAACCACCAGTGTTGCAGTTAGTAGCTCACTGCCTAAACCGCAGCATCACGCAGGCTCCTGTGTGTTCTAACGTCAGCTATCGCCAATCTGGTGGCATTGAGTCGATTCTGATTCATGACAAGCACCTACATTTCAGAGCAGAAGTGCATACGTGGGGAATTTTTAAATGGCTCTGACCATTCAAAAGTAGAACACCAGGTCTTTTTTTCCAGGTACCTCTGAGTAGATTCACACAACAAACCTTTCCATTCGGAGGCAAGCGCTGAATTATTTGTGCTACGCAGCTGGCCCCATATCCTCCCAACCCACATGCACTTCATCTACGAGTCAGAATGGCATGAACTTGGTTTGGGTGGTGGATGAAGTTCCTCGAGAGTAACGAATAACAAGTGCGATGAACAGAAGCCGCGCCAGCACGTAAGAAGCATATGCAAGCAAATTGTATCAACTTGGCAATCCCCAAGCAAGGTACTGTCAGGGTTTGGTTACTTTATGCTCCTGTCTTGTGTCTGCCACTGACTAGCTGGGGGTGCTTAGACATGTCCTTGTCTTGGCAGAGATGTGTTTCCTTATCAGCAAAGCCAACTCAACTCAGTGCCTTGGCTTCTATCCTGCCTCTGAGAGTAGAATTGCCCTGTTGGGGTTCCACGGCTGCCATCTTTAGGGAAACTGATGATCAGTCCACTGAGGAGTTTCAATGGCCAACGGTTGGAGTCGCAAGCAGCCAAGCACTTGAATACAACACTCCACGGGCTCCTGCAAAAGACGCTGGCCCTTTTAAGAGAGCCTTTGCCAAAGGTCTTCCTTGGCTGTTAGCAGATCTTTGTCAAGATCATCTGTGATTTCAAACTGAGTGGCCTTCTGGAAAGCTCCCAAACCAGCAGTTCTCAACTTTTTGAGGGTGAATGACCCTTTCACTGGGGTCTCCCGATTCATCACAGTAGCAAAATGACAGCGATGAAGTGGCAACAAAAATAATTTTATAGTTGGGGGTCACCACAACCTGAGCAGCTATGGAGGGATCAGGAAGGCTGAGAACCACTGTCCTAAACCCTCTTGACTCTTCTCCTTCTGAGTTCCCAACCACAGAGCCCAGGTTGACCCTGGAGTTTTTCAAAGACTCCCTTCCTAAAACTCGATGCACAGAACTGATTCTTGACTTTGGAACTTAACCACAGAGTGAAATAAGGCATGGCAAGAGGTAAGTGACAGCACAGAAATTGCAAGAGCGACAGACGCCGGGTCCCATCAGAGATTGGTGCCTTTCTTCTTGTTCCCCCTTCTCCAGCCCCACTGTGCCTGCTTATTCGTCTTCTCCCACCCAGCTCAGTGTGGCAGATGTGGGAAGACATGGGACAAGCTCTGCCCTCAGTTCCTAACTGGGCTTCAGCGAGGTGTCCATGGAGCTCCGAACCAAACTGACTGCCAGTGAGTCAATGCTTGTGGGATTGCAAGATAGTAACTGTTTATGGGACTTAAAGCCTCGTCTTTCTCCTGTGAAGCTGCTGATAGTTTCGGACTTGGGCGGATATGGATCACAGCCCAACATGTAACCACTATACCAGAGAACACAATAACGGTGGGGCCAACCCAAATGGCTTTTCCAGAGTTAACGGTCTTCTCTCAGCACCCGAGTTGCAGACGATACCTGGCCTATGTCGCCTTGAAAGCCAGAAAGAAGGCCATGCTTATCCTAGCAGTGTTTATTTCTTTTTAAAGAGCTCTCCTGACCAACTGAAAAGACAGCAGAGAACGTTCTGATATCTGACCTTGAGAAGCTAACAAGTGCCATCTGTGGTGCTGCATTGTGGTCCTAGTTGGCTGAGGTTCAAACAAGAAGCTGTGTTTAAAAGCGGTGACATTTACAAGAATTGTAAAGCTGGCTTCAGTCAGGAAGATGTACGCTTAATCTAAGCAGTTCTGAAACACTGCAAAACGTTCCCCAGCCCTCTCTCCACTTTCCCAAAGAAAGCAAAAGCGTGAGTATGATAGTTTGGCCTATGTCTTGGAAAACAACTAATCGTACCACTTTAGAGATGTAAACTTCCATAGGGATCAACTTGTTGAAACACCGGTTCTGTAGATGACGAAAGAAGAGGTAGCTCCGCAAAGGGGACAGTGTGTTTAAAGTCAGGGCTCCAAGGTGAGCCAGCTCTCCCCCTCACAATCCCCTGCTCTCTCCCTGCTAAAGGTGGGCAAAGCCAAAGGCCACCACAATTACTAACCTTTTCAGCTTGTACTTTTCTCGCACCAGGTAATTTGCTTTGAGTAACAAAAATCTTTTCAGTAATCAAGTGAACTGTCCCTAAGGGACAAGCAGACTCATTTATATTCTTGAACAGGGAAGAGAGGAACCTGCTGAATTCCGATGCAGAGCAGGATAAGAAAACTGGGAAGCAGAAGTTTCGGAAGGCGGTAGGATGGGTGGTGCTTCAGGGTCAGCTAAAGCGTGTGTTCCTACTGATAAGAGCAAGCAAAGGCAGCACAAGGCAAGTTGGCACCGAGTCCAGACCAGGAAGCGAAAAATTAAAGAAACCAAAGAGTCCAAATTATTAGTAATGTCGACACCACCCCAAGTGGAATGCATACCCAATCACTTCAGAGAGGTGCCTTTATCGCTAATCTCAGCACTCTCTGCCGTGGAGTCCTTTCCGACTCATAGAGCCCCTACAGGGCAGGGTGGAACTGCCCCCATGGGTGTCTGAGCCTGTCAGTCTTGATGGGAGTAGCAAACCTCATCTTTCTCCCAAGAGAGAGCTGTGGCTTGAACTGCCCACCCTGCAGTTAGCAGCACAAACAGGAACCACTAAGAGACCAGGGCTGTGCATGTATTTGTGTCTGTTTATGTTCATTCTTGGTTCTTGCATGTACATCTGCACATGCATGCCCAAGCACGCACAAACCCACACACGTGCAGCATTGCAAAAATGCAAGCTTAGAACTATGCCTGGAACAAACCAGGTGCTTCACAGACACATACATGGTGAATGAATGAATGCATGAATAGGGCTAAAGTATAAGAAGGTGGACTAGCATCAATGCACACCAGATCATCATGGCAAGTGTAGGGAAGGATAGGGGTTCAAGGGCATTTTTGATTATTGCTACTTCCAGTCAGAATAAGCCATGCCACACGATGGATCATTATGCAGCAATGAAGAGAAATGAAGTTCTAATGCATGCTGCTGCATGGCTGATCCTGGAACACAATATGTAGAGTAAAATATGTCAGATCCTCAGAGACCAAATATTCTGTGATCCTGTTTACATGTGAAATATTTGAAATAGGTAAGTCCATCAACACAAACGAAGAGCGGTGGCTACTAAGGTGGGAGGGGAGGAGTGGAAAGGCAATAAAGTACACTTGATGCGAATGAACATCCCTCAGCTAACATCAAAGAAGGGGTTCAAACATAAGAACAATTTTGAGGATAGTGGACATGTGCATCATCATGATGAGAGGTTTCATGTCAGAGGACCGCGATGCAGGTTGTCATTGGGAAAGGCGCTCCGAGGCATCAAGGAGCTCACCAGGATAACAAATGCAATGAAGGAGCCATGATAATTTTGGAATTGTTAGCTATGGCGATTGAGAATACTTGGGATGAAGACTCTCAAAGAGCAACCCTGAATACCTAAAGGAGAGGACAGGGCGTATGCATGAAGTCAAAGAACTCACCCAAATTAGGCCTTTCCAATCGGAGGAGAAATGGGTTTTAAAGACTCTATGAGGTAGTGGCTCAACTGGGAGGGGTTATATTTAATTTGGGGACCCGTGGAGAAAGTGGTCTCCCTTCTGCAAAAGAAATACTGTTCTCTGTGCTAAAGATTGCAGTTCTAGGGCTAGAGTTTTTATGAAAATGCTTACAAAGACTTCTAGAACCAATACACACTAAGGGCAGGCCACGATTCATCTATCCCTGGCTCAAAATTAGTTTGATGATCAGACATAATCTTTCACACTCTAGTCTGAAACACTGACAAGCCAGCTTGAACTGCAAAATCCCAAAGAAAGTCCATGTGTACTACACTTAATGGATGAAACCATTCCTAAATTGAATTGCTGTACATATTTTCCTCATGTATATCAGTGTTCAATTGCCCCAGGGGTGCTGTGGTTAAAACATTTGGTGGATAACCAAAAGATGGACAGTTCAAACCCATCAGTCCCTCTGTGGGAGAAAGGTGGGTCAGCCTGCCTCCTTAAAGATGCACAACTTGCCTTGTGACTCTGAATCCACTCAATCGCGGTGAGTTTGATTTTGGGGGTATTAACTTTAAGTTACTCTTTGGCCATTCAAACTTCCAGCAAGGTTATAGTCATTGAGCTTTTTTTCCCACATGCTATAGATGTGTCTAGTCTAATGGAGCTTCTACACTTACATAAAAAGAAAGATGACTATTCTATATTTACAGCCCCATTGATCCACAGCCAGCCTGGTACCCAGTAAGTGTTCAGTAAATATTAGCCAAAGGAATTTGTAAAGAGCTCCATTCTATTCCTGATAGAATGATCTGTACATATTCAAAATCTCAGGCATACCTGACCCAGAATATGTGTGTGTATATGTGTGTCTCTGTGTGTGTGTGTGTTCGGTCTTGAAATTCCATCTGCATTTGCCTCCATGATCATCCCTCAGGTTGAATACATTATCCATTTCCCTTGACATTTGTGTATGTGTGTAACAAGACCCTGAAACAAGTTTAACTATAATAATTGTCCCAAGCAAGATTATTTTAATTAGCATTTCCCCAAACACGCCAATCTTGCAGCACCTAAAAATTGAACTCGATTTTCATTAGGAAAGCTGTTCCCTTCACCCTAGAAAACACATGCCTTTTAAAGTCTCAATTGCCAATTTAAATGTCCAGTTAGTTCACCATAACAGAAGTGCATAATTTACCTGTCACACTATCCCTGGAAAGCCCATTTCCAATCACTTCCCACACCCTCTTTTCTTTTTCCTTCTGCCCAGACCAATACGCAGCACTTCCTGCATCCTGGTCTTCAACTCTCAGAATTCTGAAGCATAATTCCTCCACTTACACTCCTGAGGCAGGAAGACAAACACCAGACTCCAGTTGTAGCCTCGTAGGCCAGCCTACCCTGGAGTTTCTCAGCCAGCAAGTGGAAATTGGAGTTTGCCTAGGGATCCGGAATGAGTTAAGGCTTGGAGAGGTCAACTTGGGAGTCATTACTGCAGAGGTGAAAGGTGAAGTTCTGGGAGGAGATGAAGTCACGCGGGGAGCGGATGTAGTGGGAGAAGAGAAGCAGATCGATGGCAGGCTTTCGGGAATGCTTCCATTTACCGGGGGCCAGAGAAGAGGGGCAGGCACATGGGCATGAGCGCACTCAGTGGGACCCTGATGACGGAGGTCAGGAGGAGGGTGGGGAAGAAGGGAGGCAAACCCACAGAAATTAGGCATAAGGTGCAAGGCAAGAGAAGGAACATGTGGAAGCAAGATGTGTAACAGTGCTGGGACCTCCAAAGAGATCAAGAAGACGGGGGCCACTTTCAAATTCTCGCACGCTCCAGACCTGCTGGCGCCGAGGGAGTTGGAGGAATGCCTGTAACTATTGCCCTGAGCTAATCTTTAAACTGAAAATATCCTGTGATGTCTTCTTTAGAGCAAACACTCGTTTAGCTTAACTGGTTAAGAATACCTGCCTTGGGCATGGTGCTCTTTTAAGAAGGACCTATACGAGCTCCACTTGATAGCCTCCACTCAGAAGACTAGAGAGAGCCATTAAGGGGCAATCATGCATTTGATATAAATGAGGGAGGAATGTCATTAAGGTCATTGAGGTGTACATGTCAACATGATGGAACTTCTGTGTGCTTGGCTGTGTTATGTGCTCAACACTAACAAAATAACTTGTTGAAAAAGAAACGATCCAGGCCGGAGGAGAAGCCCTCAGAATCTGAACCATTGTGCTCACAGGCAGTCTTTGGGAAAGCAGTCACGCTGACAGCATCCCTGTGTCCTCTGCTTATCCACAGGTGTATCTGGGTACTGCCATTGGATTGAATACTACTTTTGAATGGGGCAAATACCGGTCAATGACAGTAAGAGCCACTACTAGTTATTGACTTTACTAAGTGCCAGGTACATTATAGCCATCATCTCCCTTTCATGCAGTGAAATGTTGGGCATGGAAGGGAACTGAGGCCCCGGAGATGACATAATTTGCACACAAGCCTTTGCCTGGCCTGGCCTGGCCCAGCACTGCCTGGTCCATCCGCTGTGCTACTGTTGGTTCAGGGAGTGTAGGTATGATGCTCGGAGGGTCTCCTGTTGTCAGGAGGCAAGTGCACGATGACTCTTTGCACACATTCCATTAACAGCATGACTGTGTTCTGCTCAACTGCCACTGTCACCAAAAAAAAACAAAAACCACCCGCACTCACTGCCATCGGGCCACTTCTGCCTCATGGCAGCCCTACAGGAGAGCGGAGAATGGTCTCCGTGTGTTTCAGAGATGAGGACCTGGACTTTCAAACTGCTGACCTGGTGGTACCCGTCCAACACCTACCCCTCCATACAGGGAAAGCATATCCCAAGAATTCTGATTCTGGACTTTGGATAAGTCAGTGAGACGCAACCAATTGGAATTCACATATGTGTATTTTAGTAGCTTCCAATGGTTTGAAGGATAACCTGTGAAAGTGCAGTGTCATTGATTTGGTGGCAGTGACAGGGGTTCAAATAATGTGCCAATTCAATTCATCTGAAGAAGGAAGGGATTTGATAGGATGCTCTTTGATACCCCCCCCATGAGGCTGGTCCTTTCTAGGATTCTCATATGCAGGCCCAATGTCAAGCATTTCAAAGACGAGAAATATGAAGCAGAATGTAAATGCAGCAGCAGAAGTGATGGGCCTGGAATCTAGAGAGGTCTATTGTTAAAATGCTAGGCCATAGTTTGTGACTGTTCAAGCCATTGCTGGCTTGCACCAAGGGAAACTCAGAGAGCTCCTCACCCAATGAGACACTGGGAATTCAACCAAAGCACTTGCTTATAGTCTGCATCCAGTGCAGACTCCATGAGACAGCTAACTAGAGGAGAGAGAGAGAGGGAGGAGGGAAGGAAGGAGGGAGAGAGAGAGAGGGAGGGAGGGAGGGGGAGAGAGGGGGAGAGAGAGAGAGAGAGAG
Organism: Nesogale talazaci; assembly: GCA_004026705.1. Taxonomy (NCBI): domain Eukaryota; kingdom Metazoa; phylum Chordata; class Mammalia; order Afrosoricida; family Tenrecidae; genus Nesogale; species Nesogale talazaci. The sequence continues at coordinate 192,847 of PVJH01001512.1, read as the reverse complement.
AGAGAGAGAGAGAGAGAGAGAGAGAGAGACGCTGACAATTAATGTCCTTGCTGCCTATAGAAAAACAAATGAGGCTTTGGTCTGAAACACTTAGCATCGCTGTTAACTGTGCATGTGCACAGCAACAATGCTAGGCGATGAGCATGGCTTCCGCTGATTGTCCCCTTCTTTATCTGGATCACAAAAATCCATTCAGACAGCTAAATAATAGCAAGCACGTATGCAAATAGTTAATTATGAGGCAGCGATCATCATAATCTTGTGTCTTTATGAAACGGCTTGGATAATGGGGATTACCAAATGAATTTTTTTATTATTATTATTTTACCAGGGGTAGAGAAAAATGTGCTAGCCTGGCAAGTCGTTTTCATACATCATTCAGTCCACCAGAAATCATACGTGGCCCTGCAGACATTTACTAAAGCGGTTTCTTTTCCACCTGTACCAGCTGGATTGTTCCTTTCCCTTCTTTCTAAGAATATGTCTAAATTCCTTCAATAATAATTTTGGGCCACACTGGCTGGATTGTTTCTTTCCCTTCTCTCTAAGACTATGTCTAAATTCCTTCGATAATAATTTTGGGTCACACTGATCAGCCCCAGAAGCAAAAGGAAGCATGGGATGGTGCCATCTAGCAAAAGTGGTACCGAGAGATGGTGCTAGCATGTGATGGCAAGGCTGAAATGGAAAGGATGACCATCACCCCCATTAAAGCAAACATAGGGTTAATGAAAACTACAACTAACCAAACCTGCTGCTACCAAGGTGATTTGGATTCCTCTTGATCATGCGTGTTGCAGAATAGAACTGTGTTTCCAGGGGGTTGCTTGACTGTCCCTGTTCCAGAAGCCCATCAGCAAATTTGTCTTCAGTGAAGACATTCACTCATTCACTCACTCACTCACTTACTGCCAGTCCATATAGGAGAGGGTAGAACCCTCCCTGTGAGCGTCTGAGACTGACACTCTTGGCAGGAGTCAAAAGCCTCGTCTTTCTCTCACAGAGCTGCCGGGTGGGTTCAAACTGCTGACCTTTGGGTGAGTAGTCAAGTGTCAACAGCTCATCTTACCCATGAGTCTGCCTGATAGAGCTGGGGCAAACACCTTAAGAACTAGCCACTCTGTTTTATTTTCCCGTTGATAAAACCAAGGCTCAGAGCAGAAACGGGACTTTAGCCCACTCGCCCTCCCGATGGGTAGGAGAAGCTAGTCCTCTTTCCTTCACCTCACACCCCACCTATGATCTCTCTCATGCACGATCCTGTGTTTATGGCATGTCTATACCATTTATGGCCAAGAAATTGAATCTGTTCAAGAAATTAAGCATCGGCCAGACTATTTTCAGCTGCCAAATAACGAGAAGCCCAGTTACTGAAGACCAGCTGCGCATTTAAAAGAGACCATATCCTCTCCTTTAATGGAAACCTACCCCCCGGGGGGGCATGTCAAAGCTATAGCCTGTAATCCCACTAGATCTATTTGACCTGGGATCCTACGATAAGGTTCTGGAGTGGCTAGGAAGAGAAAGAAGAACCGCCAGTAAATATTTCTGGAGACAAAAAGCCTACAACGGGCCATATACAGCATTGGTGAACATCATGACCGTAGAAAACCATGTGCCAAGGCAATTTTCCCATACTGAGAGAGGGGCATACACGGAGACCAGGGCTTGTGATTCTCACTAGCCTCCTCAGCACGGAAGACAACATAATGGAGCTCCCGGTGGTACCAGCTGTTGCCTGTAAGGGGCGCCACTTTGGGGCATTCTCGCCACACCCCCCTTCATGTCCTACAGAATCCTGTCCTGTAGGATTTCTCTACTTTGCAAAGCCACAGAATCACATACTTGAAAAGCCCTGATAGTTGCCCGCAATTGATTTCCCATCAAAGAAAAGCTGGCCTAGTTGTTATCTAAGCCACCTCCCCATGCCGGCCGTGAAGAACACTTGGGCGAAGGGGGGGGAGGAACTTCACACCAGGTCCTGCCACTGGGTCACCTCATTTTATCAAAAGGAGGAAACCAAGTGCGGTGCTGGCCCTGTGGACTCCTGAACGAGACCAGCATTCAGGCCCGACATTCTAGACCTGGAGGGTTTGCAGCAGTTGCTGAAACTAATTTGCCCAAGCCCCAAACGGCAACTATTCACTGCACTGCACTGTAGCTGCTGGGTAATGGCAGGACCTTTCTCCTCTAGAGGATTGGCATTCAAAGTAACTAAAAATACATGGTCACTTACCGTGCCGCATCTAGAATCTGAAAAATCCTCCACCTGTTGAAGGAATAGTAAAACCAGTTGCTAGCAAAAGCTCGGAAGAGAAGAGTTAAAGCAATACAAGTTTTCCATTTGCCTTGGCTACACGATCTCCTGGATGCGCTTGGCACCCTGGTCAGTTCCACTCAAGTCTTAAGGAGTTGGGGGACTTTGGAGGCAGAGGGCGGGGCGGGGCGGGGCGGGGCAGCATCCAAAGCTGGACTCTGCCTGACTCTAAGCCGGCAGCCAGAGATGAACCACTAACTCAGGATGATGTCAGTCCCTTTCACAAGCAGTGAGGTCAAGCTCACCAAAACACAAAAGCCAACAAAACCCCCAAGCAAGCAAACATTTACATGAAACTGCCTGAAGGGAAGAAACTAGGAGGAATTCGCAGGACCTTACGAAACGCAAACCACAAAAGGAAACAAACAAACAAACAAAAAGAACAATGAAGACTTTGCTGCAGCTCTTGAAACACCTGGAAAATCAAGGTTCAACACCTTCGATCCCTTCCACCTGAACTCAAGTACGTAGTGCCTTTCCCTTCAAACCACCTGATGGGCTGTTTTCAATTGCCTGTGTCTCTGGAGTCATGAAGCAGAGATTGGACTTGGGCATTTCTGATATTAACAGGGGGCTGTGAAGTGTGTTCATGTGAACATGCCAATGGATTCAGTGAGCTCTTGGTTCTGCATTAAGCCAAGGGGGTAACACTATTTTGCTCAGAGCAGCTTATGTGGCCTGTGCCGTTTCTTGGGAGAAATGTGTGCTTTACATCAAAGATGTCTGGTGTACAGGGAGTCTGCTCATGCCTAGCAGCAAAGTCCCTGTCTCCTGTTTGGGGAAACGTTAAAAGAGACTGTCCTCCCGGTTCTCTGACTTGGTCAAATTGCGGAGCAAGTAAAGTATTAGGAGAGACCAAAGTGCTGTCCTTGGGAAGCCCTGATCTCAGATGTTAGACAATATGCCCCACTAGTAGACTGACCACCTGGGGCCCCTTCTTCTTCCTTTCTGTCATCTAGAGGGTACTAACCTACCCTGTGATTTCAGTCCCCACAAAGGGAAGGAAGGACCCCGTTCACTACCCGCATCCGCATGCATGCAATAAATAAGGCACCATTCAAAATGAAAGAACATCAGGCATCGGGGAGACATACAGCTCCATAGGGAATCTTAGTACCAGAAAATTCTCAAGGCCAATGTGGAACACTGCTCTGTCATTTGCACGCTACTGTACTGATATGAATCCTCAAATAGGTATGTGCATAGTTCATTTCAGTGGGGACTGGACCAAATCGAACGTTAATTGGGAGAACTGCTGTCTCTCGAGATGGTTTCTATTTCTATGGAACTTTCACAACTGCCTATTAAGGTCTTTCCAGTGATTGCACTGGGAAGACTTCGGGGAGTGCGTTGCCTTACCTGGAAGTGCACATTGCCAGAGGTGGAATGTTCCGTGGTGATCCATGCAGATGTTACAGTAGCATCCACCCAAAGAGGTGACGATCATCAGAAGCAGACCAAGACCATAGGGAAAAGGGGGGGGAGTAGAGGGATATTGATTAGAGACAATAAATCAATTTTTAGAACCAATTGTGTACAAACATATCCACATGTACACATTTTGAGAAGGTTCTGAAATGAGATCTTTTACAAAAGACCCTGTCATCATGATGTCTTGCATTCAATAGAGAGTTTATTATTGATCACACGCCAGGCATTGGTAGCAGTCCTGGGATACAGTAGTAATAAACCATAAAAATCCCTGCCTTCTGGACATGACCATATTCTACAGTGGTTTTCAGGCCATCTGATTATCACAGAGTTCCACAAAATTACACAGAATGCCATTAACTCTAGGCAAGCGCCCCACCTCCCCCAATCCTACCTTATTTATGTCTTTATATTTATGGTAAATATAATATCATAGGATTCACCATATTTTCACACCACAACACCAACAAGCATTGACGGTCTGGTGTGAAAAGTCCTGGCCTGGAGATCAAGCCCATGGTTTCTCAGCCCCGGCAGTAACAATGATTCATCTGCTCCTGGGTAAATTCCCTTGCTCGCTCTCTCAGAGAAGGAGTCCTGGTGGCATCATGGGTATGTGATTGGCTGCTAACCGCAAGGTCAGCCGTTCAAGCCCACTGAGCAGCAACTCGGGAGAAAGACGAGGCTTGCTTCTCCTGTAATGAGTTACAACTTGGGAAACCCACCCGGGTAGTTCCCCCTGCCCTACAGTGAGGCTATGAGACGCATTGACAGGGCGGCAGTCAGTTGGGTTTGGCCTGCTCTCTCAGAGAGTTGTAGAAAACAAAGGAGCTTGACAAGGTGCTTTCTGAACACCCCTCCTCCCCCACCTCCACGAGCAAGTTCCAGCCTGCTTTGATTCTCTAATGACTTTGTCACTCGTTTCAGTGCCAGGTTCTTTTAAAGCACATGGGTTTCTGGTCCTTTTCTCAGATGGCAGGACCTTGGTAGTTTACCGAGCTTGGAGCCCTGCCTTTTGAGCTGATGAAAGCAGCAGAACTTGGCCCACGCCATACCCACCTTGTGGCAAAGGCCACTGGAAGGCATTCTGTCCTGGGCAACAACGTTATCAGAAATATAGATTTTTTTTTCTCTGATAGAGACGTTTAACATGGAAGCGAAAGAGAGAGGAATTGAATGGATGACTACGGTAACTGACCCCAGGCTTCTCTCCCAACTTCGGCCAGGAGTCCGAGATGGTAGTGATGGCTAGTTGCTCAGCAGAGCGTCCCACAGCTGTACGCACCCAGTTGCAAGCTAGACATGCTCAGCTTTTGTAAAAAGCCACTAAAGGAACGAAACCCTGCACCAACACTCTTTCCATCTGATTCTGCTGGCAAATCCATGACAGACCATATACTCCGAGTCCTGTCCTCCTTGATTCTGGATGCCCCACTGCATGTCCTGGTCTGTCTGGTCTGATAACCTGTTGTTCAATAACACATCCCTCCCCGGAGTCTCGAAGGCTGCAGTCCTCATTTGTCCTCTGTAAGGCAAATGCAGTTAACTCCTGCGGACAGAGCCTACCATTCTCCTTGCTCCATCTGGGTCTCCTTCTAGGCAACTGGGATGTGGTGGTGCACTGTTTAAGAGCTCAACGGCTCACCACAAGGTTAGCGGTTCAAACCCATCCAGCAACTCTGAGGGAGAAACATTTCGTCATCTGCCACCATTAAGATGGAAGTCAAGAAAACCCTGTGGGGTGATTCAGCGATGTCACACAAAGTCCCTGTGAGTCAGAATCAACTCGACAGCATCCAATAATATGCCAATAATATGCCTCCAAGGTATGACCCCTTCTGGGGGGTGTCAAATGACCCTTTCATAGGGGTCACCCAATTCATAACAGTAGTAAAATTGCAGTGATGAATTAGCAACAAAAGTGATTTTATGATTGGGCGGTCACCACAACATGAAGAACTGTATTAAAGGGTTGTGGTATTAAGATTGAGAACTACAGTCCTAGACCAAGGATTTTAGTACCAACGAGAGAGAGAGAGAGAGAGAGAGAAGCTGCAAGTTGTCTTTCTGGGGGGTGGGGGAGGAGTGGGGAGTGTTACAAGGCTTGGCCTCTATCTCTTACCTATGTATAAGAATAGAGATGGTATAAGGAAGACACCAGAAGAATGGATGTGTTTGAGTGGCGGCGCTGGAGGAGAATGGGGAAAGTACCATGCAGTGCCAAAAGGGCAAACGGATCTGTCTTGGAAGAAGTAGGGCCAGAGTGCTTCTTAGAGGCAAGGCTGCTGAGACTTCATCTTTGGCATGTTTTCCGGACAGAGAGTCCCTGGAGAAGGACTTCATACTTGGCACACTAGAGGAGCACCAGACAAGAGGAAGGCCTCCACAAGATGAATTGCTACAGTGGTTGCCGCTGTGGGCTGAAGCATAGAAACCATTGGGAGGATGGTGCATGATGGGTCAGTGCTTCCTTCTGTGGTGCATAGAGCTGGCTTGAAGGCACCAAAGAACGGCAGCATGGCACCATGGGAAAAGCCCAGAAATCTCAAAGGCAAGAGCGTCCACAGACAACAGAGTTCTCAAAAAGTTGAAGGGTTGTGTCCCCTCCTGGGACATTTAGAAGGGAGACATATTTGATAGGTGCTTGTCTTCATTAGCTTTCCATTGAGACTACGGAACTGGTGTGAGATCGAGCAACCACTCAAATGATGTTCAGAAGCCTCTTGATGGAGAGCCACTGGTGTCAGTGCCTGGAGCCAGTGGGGGAGGAAGGGTGGCAGCGAGGGGCGAGTGAGAGAGATGCAGCAGAAAGTTATGGAAAGAGGTATGGAGTCCCCCTGCCACACTACCTCGCAAGTCCATTCAAACATGGAGAGGGCAGCCTCCACTTGTCCTAGATAAACACTCCAGGGTGTTGGACAAGGCACCCTCCCAAAGGATCTTCTTCCTGTGGGGCATTTTAAGAGACTATATTGAATTTCACTCAGTCAAAGGCATGACAGCCTGGGTTAATGAGAGCAAGGGCTTCGATAGAAATGCTTAGAATTCTACAGGGCTCTGAGAGCTCTGTGGAGGTAAAGGCCAAACAGCCAAGTTTGTCTTCTGTGGTTCCTCTTTTCCATGAGGTTCCCAGCCTCCTTCTGGGCTCCGGAGAGAAACATGCATAGTCAGGCCTGAGAGATTTGTCCAGTAGCTAAATCTCCAGACAGACGTCACCATTCTTGGGAATAAGAAACCCATCTAGGAGGAGACTCTCAAAGGCAGAATTCTCATCTTCTGTATGGGAGACCCGGGTTCAATGGGCAGCCCATGGGCCACATGCCTAGCTCATGTATCAGTGGAGGCCTGTGGGTTGCTATGCTGTCGGCGAGAATTCAGTGGAGTTTTCCAGACTAGGATGGACTGGAAAGAAATGACAGGCCATTTCCTAGGGAAAATCAACCAAGGAAAATGGTATGGTTGACATGAAAATCATAAGGCAGACCTGCAACCTCTCATGAAGGTGATAGAGGAACGAGCAGCATTTCATTCTAGGACTTGGGGCTGACTCGCTAACAACAACTGATGGTTCCATGCGGGAACTCTCTTAGGTCTGGTTTGGTTTAGGCCTTAAATTGAAAGGAGTCAGGTTCATCTTTGGGTTGGCAAGTCCCTCGGGTACTGTGTCTCTTGAGTATGTGGAGTCACCTTCTAGCCTGATGCGGGACTCAAGGGGCCGCTCTAAGCCAATGCTATTGAAGGCACTATTTGTAAGCATCAGTCAGAGACTGTGAGGGTTGGGGGTGTTTTTGGTGAATTTTGAGAGGTCATTTAGGGTCCTTGGTGGTATAATGCAGTGATACTCAACCTTCCTAATGCTGCAACCCTTTCATATAGTGTTTCAAGTTTTGGTGACCACACCTCCCAACCACAAAATTATTTTCATTGTTACATTATCACTGTCATTTTGTTATTGTGATGGATTTGGTGACCCCTGCAAAAGAGTCGTTCGCTCCCCCAAAGGGGTCACAACCCACAGGTTGAGTACCACTGGCGTAATGGGTCATGTGTTGTGCGAATGGAGTCAGCTGTTCGAATTCACCTGCCGCTCGTCAGGAGAAAGATGAGGCTTTCTACTCCAGTAAATGGTTATAGTTTAAGAAACCCATACGAGTAGCTCTACCCTAACCGGCAGAGTTTACTAGGAGTCGGAATCACCTGGCTGGCAGGGAGTTGTATGAAGTTACAGACCATTTCTTGTCAGCCCAGCGTCCTGCGGTTGTGAAAATGGTGAACATGTTACATTGCTCACTGAAAGGTTTGAAGCTCCAGCTCCCCAAGATGGGTCTAGAGAAGAAAGCCCTGGCAATCTTCTCCCTAGGAAACCCCTAGGGAGAGCAAGGCTACCTAACAGACAGGGGGTCACCATGCATATGAGTCAAGTTCAATTGGATTGTGTCATTCAAAACCCCCCCTTTTTTTTGCGCTTGCTGGGCAGGGTCTTGACGAAGATCACATCAGTGACAGAGTCCAAAGACGCAGGTCTCTTGATCTCTTGGTCTCTCTCCTCAACAGAACCCTTTGTTCCTTTTCTACCAAAGTCTGCCCCATCTCCCAGGGACAATCAGATAGCTCAAAGAAGGAGGGTTGCAGGAGCCTACAACACAACCATATAAGACACCTCCCACAAACACACACACAATCTCTCCTTGCCATCATGACCCTGTGGGGACAGTCTACAACAGTCCCTGTGAGTTTTCTGAAACTATCACCCTACACAGGAGTAGAAAGCCTCATCTTGCGGGTAGCAGGCCGGATGTCTAACCCACTACATCACCAGGGCTCCATCTAAGAGCACCAAGTAATTTTGGAAATTCTTCTTTTCCAATAGCTGGAAGACACACCCTTCTAAACCTTTCTCTTGTTTTCTATTCTGCCTAAATGCACATCCCCTCCACCAAGTGGTAATGCTGCTTAAATGTCTCTCCCATGGAAAAATAACACAGAATGCCTAGTCCTTCGTACATGTATTGCCAAAACCCCCAGCAGGCTTTGAAAACCGAAAGGAAGAAGAAGACTATGGAAGAGTCTTTTGAAATGGCACTCGCTTCTCCGCGGGCCAACCAGTCAGCCTGGACTTCTACAGAGGTCTTCTCAGAGCTATTCCTCTTCTGGTCTGTAAAGGCCCCCCTCACCCCCTATGGCCCACCAGAGGTGGGTCAAAGCCTCCCACTCTGGCATGATAAGAGTGCCCTCTAGTGCTGATCTAATAAGGAGTCTAGGGACAGAGTTGTCTATTTCCCCTGAGAAATGGGTTTGACAGTACCTCTTACTCATCTAGGGTAGTCTTTGTTCTTTCCAGAAGCATTTCTACAGAATCCACTTGACAATTGAGTCTTTCAGAGAGCAGTGCAATGGGTGTTTTTTCACCGAACAAAGACACAGGGCCAAACCAAATTAAACGTGTCCCTGTCCCCACCCAAATCAAGGGCTGTAGAAGAAAGCCTGGCTGGAGAAGCACTGCCGCTGATGACCCAAACGTGCCCTCTGAATTATTAAAGGCAGGCACCAGGCGCAGAGGCAGATTCCATCATGCGAATGCTGACATCCATTTTCAGCTGTGTTTGCAGTTTGCCAAATGCAAACATCTGTATCTGGGCGTTAAGTTCCAGTCGTGGGGTTTCTCAATTTGATTTCATATATAAATGGGCAATACAGGCCTTCACAAAGGTTATGGAAAACCCCACCATCCTGGGAGTCCATGTTTTCCCATGAACTTTCTGAAGCGTGTTAATACAAATACATTCACAAGTATACATAAATGCATACACATATACACTGGTATACATCTTTTGCCTCGCTTTCTTGGGAGAACCATTAAAAATAACAAAGGCCTCTAGGCAGGCCCAGGGTCACACCAATAGTTTCTAATGGGGAAAAAGAAGTTATTGTAGTGTTACCCGTTAAATGCTCAGTTGCTAACGAAAAGGTTGATGGTTCAAACTCATGAATCAGTTCCACAAAAACAAAGACCCGGCCATGTCCTCCTAGAAGTGGTACAGCTCAGAAAAATCCCTATAGGCCAATGTCTACACTGTCACATGGCTCCTGATCGACAGGAGAGCACCTGATAGCACCAAGGAATTGAGAGGCTGGCGATGTGAACTGACTCAAGGGAACCAGGCAAGGAAAGTCTGGCTTTCTCTCTGTATCATATGACCCCAACCACCACGAAACCACAGGCTGAGCGAGCAGAGTGCAATTCATCATGACCCTATAGGTTGCCTAGAACAGTTCCATGGGATTTCGAGGATTGTAACCTTCTGGGCAGCTGAGTAGCAACCACATCTTTTACTCCAGAGGAGCAATTGGTAGGTTCAAACCCCCAACCTTTAGGTGAGTGGCCAAGTTGTTTTTCCATCACACGAATATCACTCTTTTCTATAAAAAGATGGCCATTTAAAACACCATGGAGCCCACAGCTCTTCTGACACACAGGTGGCACGGTGAGCTGCAGTGGACCCTATGGCAAAATGTCCCTTGACTGCTAACTTCAAGATCAACAGTTCGATACCACCAGCTGCTCCACAGGAGAAATACGAGGCTTTCCATTTCCATAAGAAGTTGCAGTCCCAGAAACCCAAAGGGGCAGTTCATATGGAGTCTCTGAAAGTTGAGAGTGACTCGATGGCAGTGAGTTTGAGTTTTATGGGTACAACAGGGATGACTTACTATCTGTGAATAAGCACTTGAACAAGTTTCATTTAGAATACCCACAGGACTGTGAAGTGTTGTTTACTTTGCCCCATTTTGTTTCCTTGTTTTAAGAGTTTGGGTAGGGAAGGCCCGTGTGAACGGCAGTTCAAATTGGGCTGTAGGCTTCCACTGCACCTTTTACAGTCAGCTTCGCAAGGGACCTCTGCTTTATTAAATTCCAGATATGTTATGCTGATGCAGGCAAAGAGGGCCATCTGCCAGTGTGCGCTCTAACTGCTTCATTCATATTGTACTGTGCTTAAAACCCAGAGCATGACAGATTTCCCAACAAGCAATGATCTGGGCAGTGTTAATTAAAATAAGGACGGAGATCCTGCTCCAGACATGTTCAGTCAAGTAATGTACAGTCAGAGAGCAGAGAAATGTAGGATCGTCCCCTCTGGACTTATGTCACCCGCTTTCTTCAAGGAGCACCAGAGCTGCTGAAGTCAAAGTATGCCAGGAACCACACTGGATGTGGTCTGAGAGGTCCCCCTCAAGCCAGCCCAAATAGACAGGGAGAAGATTGGGCGACAAAGAGTGCATGACTACAGGCTTTGACATTGACTTGTGGTCCATCCCCTGCTCTTCCCCCTTCCTCTGGCTGCTTCAAACCCATCCCTCTCATTTATCTGAACAAAACATCAATCTCCAAAAAAAAAGCCAGGGCGGGGGTGGGGATGGGGCAGCAGGAAGCAGGCTCTCAATAAAACCTGTTGAATTACTATAGTAGTCAATAATTTTAATAAAAATAACCATCCATTCTCCAGGTGTTCCCAAAGATGGGTGAGTCAGGAGTCAAGTACAGTAAATGGGACATCTGGATGAGAGAGGTTATTGTCACAGGCACTGTTATTCTTGCTCACATATATCTTGTTAGTCTCTGTCATGTCTCTGGTTACTATCATTAAAGAAATGTATATACATGTTTTCAGTATGACAAATTCAGATGTCCATGGGCTGTGCTTGAGAATACTAACTACACTTGCTTCTGTTTGGCAGGTGTAAATTGTATAATTGGATTTGTCTAACCCAATCAACACATGAGCACAAGACACAAATAGGCAATTTACCAACGGCAACATCTAGGAGGCCAAGAATCATAAGAGGAAATGGTCTTGTTCATTAGAAATATGAGAAATATGAATTAAGATAATAATGCGATATCCTCTCATACTGACACATTCAGCAAATTTCAACAAAACAGTGATAAATGCTAGAGAAGATGTGGAGACATTGGAATGTTTTAACATTGTAGGCAGGACTGCAGAATTATACAACCTTATGGAAATCTGTACGGTGGTTCCTTAAACAAATGCAGGTACAAAGACCTTATGATCCAGTAATCTCTCTACTGGGTATACAGTCTAAAGAAATCAAGAACACAACACGAACAGACATATGCACACCAATGTGCTTGCAGCAATTTCCATAAGAGCAAAAACATGTAAACAACCCCAAATTCCAAATATACAGGAATGGATAAACACTCTGGTACATTCATAAAAGGGAATATTGTGCATCAATATAAAACAATGACAACTATCTTCAACACTGCAAGACATGAAAAAAACTAGAGAACATTATGCTTAACGAAATTCATTAATCTTATAAATGCTTACTGACACCACGATTATAAGGAAAAACCAAGGAGAAAAAGTGATTTTTACACCAAATCACTAGACTTTGAAAACTATGAGGAAGTCAAGGACAGGGAGGAGGAGGGATAGGAAATTATAGAGGCAAGAAGGATAGAAGGAATAAAAAAGAATAAAAAGGATAAATAGAGGGTGTTTAATGATATATTATTACCAATTTCATTTTTTAGGATGAATTATAAAAGCATAATAAACAAGTAAATAATAAAAACATACATAAATGAGAGTGATTCCTTATACCTCAGATCTAAATATTGATCAGTGTGGCTTAAAAAAGGAGGGAAAATAAAAGTGAAGTGGACTTGGAGTCTCCAATGACATACAAGGTCATTTCAAACATATGGAAAAATGGATTTATCAGCTGCTAATGATAGACATTTCAACATATCTTGAGCTGAAAGAACTGAAGGAAAAAATGGAGGGCTGAGGTTGAAATATTGAAGGTTTCTATGAGTAATAGACTGAATGGCACAGGGAGCATCAAAGGAAGATGGAAAGCATTCAAACAGGCATCCAACCATTTCAAGAGGTAGCATCGGATCAAAAACACAACAGGGGCATACTGCATGCTTTAAAATCAGGACAGGTGGGTAAGGCTTGTAGCCTCTCACCATCTTATTCAACCTGTATGCTGAGCAAGTCATCCAAGAGGCTGAACACTCGAAAGAATACAGCACCAGGATGGGAAGAAAGCTTAGTAACAGCATGCAGATGACACACCCTTGTTTGCTGGACAACTTGAAGTAAACACTGATGAAAATAAAAGGCTGCAGCCTTCGGTCTGAATTACAACTCAATGTCAAGAAAACTGACATTCTCTGAACCGAACCAATAGACAACATTTTAATGAATGGAGAAAATTTTGAATTTGTCAAAGGATTTCATCTTGCTTGGATCCATAATCCATGCTCACGGAAGCAGCAATCAATAAATCAAAAGAAGAACTTTTAGGTCACTTTGTGGACTAAGATGTGCCTGAGCCATGACATTTTCACTCGCCTCTGGGCAGTTGAAAGCCGGCCAACAGATAAGGAGAACTGCAGAATACTGGATGCATTTGAATGAGGTGTTGCCTGAAGAATGAGCAAATCTTTCTTGGAAGAAATACAGAATGCTCTTTAGAAGCAAGGATGGCGAGACTTCATCTCACTTACTTTGGACACCTTCTCAGGAGAGACTAATCCTTGGAGAAGGACATCATGTGGGGCCAAATGGAGGGACAGCAAAAAAGGAGGAAGTCCTCGATAAGATAGGCAGGCAGCGGTTGCCACAATGGACTCAAGTCTGAGAGCCATTGTTTGGACAGTGCAGGACTGGGCAGTGTGGTGTTCTGTTTGTGGCACATAGGGTCACCCTGAGTCAGAACCAACTGGACAGCTGGAACCCAAACAGCAGGGATAGATAAGACTTAGTCTTACCTACTTTGGACTGGCCACCAGTCCCTGAAGAAGGATCTCCTGCTTGGTAAAGCAGAAGGGTGGGGGGAAAGAGGAAGGACACCCCTCCCCCCACCGTGAGATGAACTGACTAGTGGTTGCAACAATGGCCTCAAACAAAGATTGTGTGCACCCCGCTGTGGTTCATTCTGCCGTGAGAGGCTGATTCTGCTATCAGTGGGGCTATCATCAATTGAAACTGACTCCAGAACACCCAACAACCATCTTGATATACAGACTCTTTGAAAACAGAAAAGTTCTGTCGGATCTGTGCCACTTCCATGTAGGGAAAACCCATGAACTAATATGTCTTCTTTCATGGCAGGTTTTGGTTCATGTCCTATCATGGAATTGCAAAGCCAGCTCTTCCAAAAGTCCATGTGCCTTTGCCCATAGGGGGCAGAATGTAGAACAAGATGGCTGGATCCTTCAGAGAAGAACTCAGCCAGCGTACCTTCTAGAACAATGGGCTATTGGATGGAAATGACATGTGATGATAACCCTATGACTGTTTATGTGAGTTGCTATTCAGTCAGCTCCAACTCATGATGCCCTCATAGATATACCATCTCCACGATCGCTGCTATGTCCGCTGTTTCAGCCATGGTGTCAAGCAATCTCTCGGAGGGTCTCCCTCACCAACTTGGAGCCTCCACTTTATCAGCCATGGTGTTCTTTGTTAGGAATTGCATCGTATCACTGTCGTCGACAGGTGTCACAGAGATGGTTCTGACTTAAGGGACACGAGGTCCTGTAGAATGGAAGCCAGCCTTGCTCTGTGGAGCCTCACAGCAGTTAAGCCACTCTTTGAGCCACCGTGTCACTCTCTCTTATGGAAGGTCTTGCTCTTTTCCAAATGATGGCAAGTGCAGAGGATTATTTGATTTGGCTCTTTCCCCCCAAAGTCTCTGTAACTCCCACCAAAGGATCGTTTCCTGCAGGAGTCTGGGCGTGAAGGTGAGAGAAGACACTCAGGAAATTCACCAGTGCGTAATTGTGAACAGGACTCAGTCGATTTTCATTCTGGTGGGCATGACATGAGCCCAAAGGTCGACAGTTCAAAACCACCAGCACCTCCTCGGGAGAAAGCCTGGCCTCTCTATTCCTGTAAACCAATGGTTCTCAAGCTTCCTAATGCTGCAACCCTTCAATCCAGTTCCTCACGCTATGACTCCCCAACCATGAAATTATTTTCGTTGCTACTTCATTGCTGTCATTCTGCTATTGTTAGGAATTCACAACCCACAGGTTGAGAATCACTGCTGGCAATAGTTACTCTCTCAGAAACCCACGGGGGCTGGCTATGAGTCAGCACGGGCTCCATGGCAGTGAGCACGAATTTCTATGTGAAGCATAAGCGGGGATCTCTTGACCAGCAAGAGCCAGGAGACGAGTGCATCCTCCCCGGGCCTTGTGCAGTGAAGCCCTTCATAGAGATCAGCTGTGACGTCAAAGGAGCAGCAACAGAATGAGTCACCAGAGCATGAGATAATCCCAACCCGCACAGCAAGGAAAGCTGAGTAGTCTGGGGCAAGGAACTGGCTTAGGACATAGGGTGCCTCTGGGCACTTAATTTGGTCTTCCTGGCCCATGGAGGTGGACCTGCAGGCCACTGGGTTGAAGCTGATAGTGGTGGGTAACACACTTTGGGCAAGTACTAGAAACCTTGAAAGAACATTGTAAAGTGTCCTCATGGAAACAACTTTGTGATGCCTTCAGAAATGTCTCCTGAACATTTCTCACCTCCTTTGCAACCTGTGAATTTCCTAAATTTCCATTTAATCACGAATATTGTGAGTGCTCTGTGGCCATTGCAATGAATGATAGAATCTAGATTTCAAAAGTGGAGGCTATTGTGTGAGGGAGAGCACACTGACTCCGATTTTACTAAGAATGATGTCCTTCTCCACGGACTGAGCCCTCCCAACAATGTGACCAAAGTACACTAGACAAAGTCTCGCCAGCCTCGGTTCTATGGGGCATTCTGGCTGTATGTCTTCCAACACAGTTCTGTTCATTCTTCTGACAGCCCATCATATATTTCAGATTCTACATCTAAGTCATAAGTCAAAGCATTAATTAATAAAGATAAAGATTAATCTTCCTTATTTATTTCCATATGAAGCAACTGAAAACGATCTAGGATTGTGCTGGGAGAACCTGAGGTTTTCAGCTAACACCTTTGCGCTTTAATGTCTTAAAGGGGCCGTGCGAAGCCTAGTTGCTATTGGAAGAGGTCACTGGATTTCCCCACTGCTGCTTCCATGGGCACTGATTGTGGATTCAAGTCAAAAAGAAGTCTTGGATGTCTATCATTTCTCCAAGGACTGTGATCCTGCTGATCGACCCAATTGGGAGGATTTGGAGTCTCTTTAGTCTCAGAAATTCAAAAGGGCAGTTCTACCCTGTCCTATAGAGTCACCATCCACTTGATGGCAGTGGGCTATGTTACACGGAAGGCTGAAGGCTATGGTCTTTATTCTTTACCAGTTAGCGCTTCCTTCGGTCATCTGTGCTTTTAGCAAGCAAGCTGGTGTGGCAATGGAGGGGAAGAGGACTGGGGGCCGCGGTGGGATTGAGGACTGGCCAGAAGTTGGCAGGCAGGTCAGGTTTCTCTCTGCAGGGCAGCAGAGATACTTGCTATGACACCCACCTTTCCTATGTGTGGGAAAGTACAATTCAATGAGAATTCAGCAAAATTGATAGTCTGTTTATACCGTATGGATGAGAAAACAGAAGCTCAGAGGGAAATTGACTAAGGACAAGAAGGAGAAGCTAACGTCTCCTTCTAAGACGCCCTCTCTTCAAACCACCCAAAATCAAATTTACTGTCATTGCATCAATTCCAAGGCATAGTAAACCACAGGATGGAGAACTTCTGACACTGCAAATCTCTCTCCCTTGGAGGGGATCTTAGTCTTAAACTGCTGACTTTGAGTCAAGCCGCCCAACTCATAACCCACAAAGGCCCATGTAATTACAGTGCTGAGAGGAGCAACTGTTACCCCGGGGAAGAGTTGTGTTGGCCAAATGGTCAAATCAATGAAGGGTAAGTCAACTGGTCACTATTTGACCTTGACCTACTTAAAAAAAAACTATCAAAGTTGGAAAGGATCCTTAGAACCCATCATGTGCATCCTCTCTGCATTTTACAGACCAAGAGAAGAGAATTTGTCCAAGGTCACATCTAACAGGCCAGGTGCTCGCTAGGAAAATGAATGGGCGCAGCCCATGCTACAAAGATGGAGATTTTATTTATTTTTAAATAGCTGAGAGCTAGCAGATGGGATCCAGCTTATATCCAGGTTATATATAAGGACTAGGTTATATCATTTATGTCTCATAATAACTTTATGGAATATTTTTTCTTTTCCTCTTTTACATGTGAACAGAGAGGCTGAGAGAATAAGTGGCTTGCTGGAGGTCACTGTAGCTGATCGAGAAAGAACAGGAATTCAAGGTTGGTCTGACACCAAAGCTGCTGTCCACTTCGCCCTAACTATATTTTAAAAAAGCCCTGGTGCTATAGGAGGTTAAGTCGAGGTGCTAACCGTTGGAAGTCACCAGTCATTGAGTAGGAGAAAGATTTACAGCCTCAGGAGCCCACAGAGGTAGTTCTACTCTGTCGTATAGAGTCATCTCCCAAACAGAAAGGAGGACCTCCACATCGCAGGAAAGCGGTAATATGTTCATCTTTCGAAATTAGAGTGGAAATGGGGCAAGGCCTGATCTGTAAATCCAGCTGGAACAAGTCTTGGTTGGTGCTTGATTCGAGGATTCTTGGAGTCCCGGAGAGCTTAGGCATTTGAGGCTGCAAATGCCTCACCTGAATGTCTGTGGGATCAGGAGCCTGACCCTGTGCTGTGAACTCTTCCTGGGTAGGACCGTACGCTTAACAAAATTTATGAGTAGGTCCTTGGGGACTATCAGATGCCTGGTTAGATGTAGGACGTGAGCGTTCCTGGGCGGGTGGCACAAGTGTGTACCATGCTTGACTGCTAACTCCAATTCTTGAAAACCAAATGGTGCACACTTATATTCTGACACATAGGGGGTCACAATGTGTTAGAACAAACCCAATGGCAAATCACTATGGTAAAAATCATGGCATCCAATGGGAAGACACCATGGTGTTCTATGGTGCCTACAAACATGGCGGCACTGCTGAAGTCTGTGTTCAGCACAAGGCAGTGTTTGTGTCCACACACTGCTTCTGGAAGCCCCACCCAACCCTCCATGAGAGGTGCCAAAGGCAGGTGCATCTTCCTTTCGGAAAGCTGATGGGCACTAAAGGCGTGGGGACAGTGCCAGGAGGAGGATTTGCACAACTGGCCCATCATCAGGCTGCTTATTCACTCTCGGTCCAATGGGGGTGGGAGGTTAGGCACTGCATATTCCACGGGCACAGGGGAAATTGCCGGTGGAAATTGAATCGTGGTTTCCCACTGACTTCCATTCTGATCAGCCTCCAACTGCCCAACAGCTGGCAGCTGCCCTTTTCACTCATCAGGTATGTAATGGTCTGGCAACTCCCGTGTGCTGTTGCTGGAAGAGTTGCAATTTCTCTCTAGAGCTGGGGGTGGGGGGTGGGGGGAGGAGCCCAGCCTACAAGCTGTTGAAGACCCGCTACCACTAGCCACCTCCCCAAAGAGAAGCAGCTCTAACCATCCCGTTAGGGGTAAATTCATTAAACGTCGGACCAAATCTAGCTGGATCATTTTTACGTGGATAATTTCGTATGGCCCTGGAATGTTGTCATCAATCTCCAAGTGGCCCTTGACAGAAAAAAAAAATTCCCTATCCCTTCTCTAGAGAAATCCTTCAACTATATCTGGGTGGATATGGATGCAAATCTTCCCCTAAAGCAGCACATACATCTTTCTGACATAAACATCATTCTTTATATATCTAATATTTATCTGCATTACAAAGTGCCTCGAATCCACTGTCCAATAGCGAAGTCTACAGATGTGCCCTGAGCACCCGTTATGATGAGAGAGCTGTTCCGAGGCCCTGGCGGAGTTGAGGAAGGAGGTGAGGCACCAGTGCCCGCAAGAAGCTCACGTTCTCGTCAATTGCAAAGAAGCACAATCACTCATTTGCTCATCTCTGATCCCTGGCCCCTCAAAATCACAAAAACAAAACAATACAACTAAATAAGCAAACCCATTGCCATCGTGTAAATTCCGACTCATAGTGACTTGACAGGACAGAGAACTACCCAGCAGGGTTTGTTTCCCAGGCTACGAATCTTTATGGAAGCCAAGGGCTTTCACCACTGTGTTGGAGTTCAAGGGTGGGCAAGATCTGCGAGGGCGGATGCTTAAACACCAGACATTGGAAAGTCCCACAGGATCAACTCAGAAATTGTGCACAGGCTAAGATCGGCCCCCGAGTCCACAGACACTTAAGAGAAGTACTAGCCCAAGACAAGGCAGCATCAGAAAGTCAGCTGTCCGTTTTCTTTTCCTGGGTGTTTGTCTGTTTTGTAAATGGAGGTGAAATCCACACATTATAAAGCTAAGCCGGATAAAGGGTGCACTTTGAAGGTATCTCCTACATTCACAGTGCTACACAACTGCCTCAAGTGAGTTCCAAAGTGTGTCGTCACCCCAGACGGAAACCCTGCACCCATTCATCAATCACACACCCCTCAGTCCCTGGCAACCCCCAGGCTGCTTTTGGTCTCTAGGGATTTTCTTACTCTGCATATTTTGCACACATGGGATCAAATCATGAATGGGGCCTCATGTGCTAGGTTTCTTACTCTTAGCACCAGGGTCCGCAAACTACAGCTAGCAGGCCACATGTGGCCTGCTGAGGACATTTATCTCACCCGCTGCATGTTTTTGATGCTGCTGCTATCCTGCTTAGCAGTCGACTCATCCCAGGCCTATAATGAATTTGTTGATACTTTTTTTTTTAACTATAGTCCGGCCCTCCAATGGTCGGGGTGACGTGAACTGACCCCGTTTAAAAATTTAGAGAATGCCTGCCTTAGCACAATGCGTCTGTGGTCCCTCTACCTGGTAGCATGCGCTTCATTCCTTTCCATAGCTGGGTGATAGTCCAGTAAACAAACACAAGCAACAGCAAGACACCGAACCCAAAAGACACAGCGTAGAACTATTGTCTAAAGGGCTTTCTTGACTATTATGTTTATGAAGGCAGATGGCCAGGTCTTTCTTCTGTGGCATCTCTTATTGGGTGAACCACAAGCCTTTTGGCTAGTAGATTGTTTGCACCACCCAGAGACAGCTATATGGATGTTACACCCCCCCCCCTTTATTCAACTATTCATTGGTTGATGGACTTTAGAGCTGTTTCTACCTTTGGGCTCTGAGGAAGAGGGCTGCTAAGCACAGTCCTGTACAAGAATCATGAAAATAATCTGCTGTCAGTTTTTCTGGGCATGTAGCTAGGAGGGGGGTTCCTGGGTCCTATGGCATTTTCTTAATGAACTTTGTAGGGGACTTCCACAGTGGCAGCACCATAATACCCGTGTATTCTCAGGAGCAATATTTGTGGGGTCCAAATTCCCTGTGGAAGGCGGTTATCTTTGTACTCCCAGAGAAGAAGATCCTTACAATGGAGAACCCACCCCACCACCAGAGGGTAGTGATGCCCAAAACACAAAAACAAAAAAATATGTAAAAAGGGCTGAGCCCCGGTGGTGTAGTGGTTGTGCATGGAACTGCGGCCCACTAGGATGGAGGTTCAATTCCAGCAGCGGCTCCACAGGGGCAAAGGCTGGGCCTCCTACTCCGATCACCAGAGAGCAGTGATGCCCAAACCCCACCCCCAAATTATGTAAAAATGGAGAACCCAATTAGCCCAAATGATTGCCCCACATTTGGGATTGAGTCCCTTCATGCCTAGACAGTGAGAAAAGCCCAGAGCTTAGGGACAAACAGGGGACCTGCCTTCCAGCATTCACTGTGCTTGGTGCCTCTCGTCACATTTTCAAAGCCTCAAGCAGTGGCCAGCAGGATGGCTGTGGAAGTCTCTCGTTGGCCTCACATAAGTGAGATTCACAGCATCCGACATACAACCCAGCAGAGGACCAGGGCGAAAGCATTTTCTCCAAAGAGAACCAACGCCAGCAGGGTCTGGGCAGGGGGTTTTAGGAAGAGAATGACATTAAATCGATAACGATTCTGGCAGGAAGGGAAAGAACAGCTCAGCCTCCTCCATTACCCAAGCAATTGGAAGAAGTGCCAGTGGGCTGGGAGGCCTCAGCGATCCCATGGTATTCGGTACCATCTCCCATCCCTGAAAATAAAGGTTAGGTATAAATCTTGGAAGTAAGTAATCATGATAGATGTCTTAGCTGGCGCGTCTCTTCCCCCAGTGATCAGAGTGCCCAGCAAACGCAGATTCCTGCCTCCTCGAGCCCAAATCCATCCCTAGGCAGGGAAACACTATTTGGAAGTGGCATTAAATCTTTCAAGCCATTCTGATACCATTTTCCAGAGCTGAGAATGTCCCTCTCAAGGTGACATGCTGCTGTCTAGAAAGATTCAAGGCATGACACCCCCACCCCACCCCAGAATCCTGCAAGTCTGAGAGCGACAGGGGTCCTTAGGACAAAGGATGCCTGAGGAAGACACGCTAAAAAGCCCACTTTGCTCCCAAACCCTTCTGTCCTGAGAGATAGATGATTTAGGTGGATAGATTTTAAGCACCATCAGAAGTGGCGCTCACTTTTCAAAGAAAACCTTATAAGAATTCCATTATGTAATGTAGTCCATTGCTGCTGCGTCAGTTGTGATGCAGGGCAACCTTGAGGAAAACAGGAGGAAAGTTTACCCAGCCCTTTGCCATCTTCATGGCCATTGGTAGGTCTGAGTGCACTGCTGAGACCACTGTGTCTGGCCCTACCTAAAGGAGGCTCTTCTTCAACCATGTGATCGCCTGTCCTAGTGCTTGATCTCCCCTGATGACATGTCTAGTCATCCAGTGCAGGCCCATTCTGGTTGTATTCCTTCTAAAACTGGGGAGCTCATCCTTTCAGCAGTCTATTAATGAAAACATCAAGTCTGAGTGGTTCGGATGAAGGGTGATGGGTGAAGGCTGCGCTGTTACCCGGGCAACTGCAGAGGGCGCCCCCCCTTATAGAAGGCAGCAGCTCTCCCAGTGTGGCCGAAAGGCAGCAGGTGCTCTTCCGGTTTCCTTCAGGGGGTCGACGAGGTTCTGTACTTTCCAACTACGTTCCTGATTAATGCTGGGCCCCTTGGATATTTCAGTCCCAACACGGGTTGAGAACAGAAGCCGATGTGACAGTCCGAACCTCTTCTCTGACACTGGTTCGGTTGGCAACACAATTGGCAAAATAGAAAAGAGTGGGACTCTTCTTGCTGATCCTGTTTTTGTTAGGGAAAATATAGCTCCTTCATTAGACCATGTCATTTAGGGAGGAGGCTTATTATTATTTAAATGGAATTGTACATATTAAAATAGCCTATTTAAAATTCTAATACGGTAAATATCAACAGACCAGACGCACATAAAAGCTCTTCTATGTGCGTCTTTGCAGACTGTAGCAGGATCCTGAGACGTGAGTCCAAGGTGCCTGGGCGCCACTGCCACAGAATAGGATTTGAACAGAGTTGTGCAAAGCCCTGCTGCACAGAGTGGCAGATAACAGGGGTTGAATTCTGCCTGCTTAGCCTCCTCTCCCACCTTCCATGCTCCTGGGACGCTTCTAGAACCCTGGGAGTCCTAGTTTGAAAATAAGTGATTTAGCTGCAAACCCCTGGTTTTGGGAGATATGAAAGTAGGGCAGGAGCAGGTTATGGGTTAGCACATCTAAGGCCAAGCTCGGGTGAGGAACTAGGCCTTGGGCCTCCAGCCTGCCGCCTTCTAGTCTGGGTTGCTAAGAAGATAACAATTTGCTGTTCAAGGTTCTGGAGTCGATTGTAACTCATAACAACCCCAGGTGGGTAAAGAATACCGCTGTGGAGTTTTCAAGGCTGGGGAGGAGCTGGCCACGGCGCCTCGGCGTGGGCTCAAACTGCCAAGCTCCAACTGGAGGGAAAAACAAACCAACCAAACTCAGGGCCATCAAGTCCATTGTGACTCATGGCAGCCTTCTGGGACTGAGGAGAAGTGTCCTCGCACATTTCTGGGGTGGGACTCTTTACTGGGGCAGCAGGTCATTTCTGACTGGTGACCTTGTGGTAACAGCCCCACACATAACCACGCCGCTGGAAAGGTTCTGTTTAAGAGTTGTGCTTCCATGTTCAGATATAGAACTCTCCAGCAATGTTTTCTCTCCATGTGACTCAGTCTCCCATTTTGAACATCCAGATTGAGGGGTTCCTAGTGCCTCCCTGTTTCCACTCTATACGTACACTTGTTCTAGAATGCTCCCTGTTCACTAAAGCTGGTGAGGGTCTGCCTGCCATGCTGCCACTATATTCAGATTTGAATCAAGCCACCCCCACCTTCCGGGGTGAGGGGGAACAAAGAATTCAATTTGGCACCGGCCTCTTCAGCACATCTTGTGGAACAGCGTGCAACCCACCAGAGAAGGGATTTTTCAAAACCCAAGAACCCATTCATTTAATCAGGCGCCTGGAAAGCTCAAGAAGAACCCACAGGAACAACCCACAGGAACAACCACAGGGAAGTTCAGAGCAGTGTCTTGGCAGCTGGCCACAGCTTTGTGCCTCCTGCTCCCTGCATACCTCCCATGCCACGAAAGCCTTTGCCATGCCGAGGAAAGTTGGAAATTGTGCTGGGTTCATCCCTCTGCTCGATGAGGATCCATGCGCAGCCTCACCCCAGTCTTGGAACACCACAGGCATCCAGAAACCCCAGTTAGCCAGCCCTGTCCCAAAGGGTAGTGGGATTCTGTGAGTCAAGGATGGGGCAGGCTTAGGCTCTGAGTGAATGTGTACATGTGATGGTAGGGGGGTGGTATATGGTGTGTGATGGGTGTGCGCGCACACATATGGAGGTGGTGGGGGTCAGGGGCATGTGTGTGTGCACTGTGCATGCTGTGTTCATGGTGTGGTGTATGAGTGTCTGACAGCGGGGCGGGCGCAGACAACAGAATCCTCAGAAGACTCTGCAGTGCTTTCCTGAGAAGAAATCATTACAAAGGTAACTCCCTCACTTTGCAAATTGGGAAGCAGAGACCCTAAGGAGGTTCTGGGGGGTGCAAATGCTGGGTATGCTTGGTGGCTAACAGGTTAGAAGTTCAAGACTACCCAGAGGCCTAGTGAGGTACTGGCAAAAAAGCAGGCCCTGAAATCTGGTGGCACAGTCAGAATTGCCTCCGATGCACCTGCCGGTGCGCAGGGCCCTCAGAGGGAGCACGAGCTCGGAATGTGGTTCGAGGCATCCTCTCTAGTCCAGTGTGCTTTCCACGAGACTGGACTGTGCTTCGCTCACTTGCAGAGGGGGAGGGGGGAGTGGGGGTGAGAAGCCAGTAGATACGTAGAAGTGACAGGTGGAGAGGAACGGTAGTTGGGTGTTTAAAAAACAAGCAAGCCACATTCATTTGATACCAATGATCTTTTCCACTTTGCCCCTTTTCTTCCCGCTTGGTCTGTGGGCCCTCGGCCTCTCACTTGATAGCTGAGGATTCTGAGAGCAGATTTAGCACCCGGGTTTCTGTCTGTTCTTGCCTGTGTTCCTGTAACAGTTTGATCCCTAAATCCCATCTTGGGGGCAGGGCTACATGGCTATAGATGGTATTTTTCCATTATGATTCCTCCTACCAAGAGGGAAATGTTGTTAGCAGGCCACCTCGTCCCCGGTCTATAGCCCAGTTGGCCTCTTTCTAACCCAAGCTCATATGTCAGGGCCGCCCTGGAAATATTGGGTCGGCCAGGCCAGCTAATAGAGACAAATGATGACCCACGAAAGGGTAGGGGTGCAA
The DNA here is from genome assembly GCA_004026705.1 of Nesogale talazaci. Classification (NCBI taxonomy): domain Eukaryota; kingdom Metazoa; phylum Chordata; class Mammalia; order Afrosoricida; family Tenrecidae; genus Nesogale; species Nesogale talazaci. Next base: position 168,382 of record PVJH01001512.1, on the reverse strand, counting down.
TGGAATAATTTATTTGCATAGGTGGGACTTCTCTTTTAATTTTACTATTTTAAGGTTACAAATTGTTTTCTGGCCTTTATGTATAATTAAATATAGATGTTCTTGGGGCTGAATGTCAGTTTGCATTTCAGCCCTTGGAAAGTAATTTGTTTGCATGTTCAATGAACAAACCATTTCTTATCGGTTTCAAAGACCGAGGCTCATGCATCATGAATCAAGGTTGCCTTTCTCAAAGCTAAAAAGGTCAGCTTGCAACTCGGCTTAGCTCGCCGCTAACAAAGAAAAACTACAATAAAATCAAGCACTGGGTTCTCTTTGTCTTAAATGCACTGGTCCTTTCATTTCATTGGGCGTGACTATGATCGGATAAACAATTCATCTGTGCCTGCTCCACAGACAAAGAGGCCGGCTACTTAGTCCTCCTGGGTCAGTTTGGAGGAAGGATTAGGAGAACTTAACACTTACAACGTACCATACTTATGAGAGTCTGATTGTTCTGCTATTGGGGGACGCTAATCTCAAATGTCTACTTGCAGAAGTTCCAAGATGGGATTTCCATCAACACTGATCATAAAAGGCAAGAACAATTAAAGAAAAAAGGAAGAAAAGGAAAAAGGAGGTATGTGGCTGACATGAAAACCGACCTGCAGTGGAGCCTTGAGAAAGAACTGTGTTGTAAGGAGGAGACACCCTATGTGTTCTCTGTTCTCTGAGTACAAACCTGTCTCTTCCCCTCTCTGATAGCAAAAAGGTCACTGGACCTGAAAGTCTTGTCTCTAGAAGTGACTGGCGTCGTTGGGTGGTGCCAGTGTTGACCATGGAAGGTCGGAGATTGGCCTCCGCACAGAGGTGTCTCCGTAAAAAGGAGTGGCAATTGAGCTTCAAAATTAGCAACCAAGGAAAACCCTTCGGAGCGCAGATCCACGCTGATGCCTATGGGCTCTTTAGGAGTCAGAAACAAGTCAATGCCAACTCATGGAGGGGATTGTAAATGACCCACATTTATCTTACAAAACACCTTATGATGTCTGCTGTGCTTTCAGGTACACAATGACAGAGGAGCAATTAGAGGCCTGCGTGTTTAAGGAAGCTTTTCTCTCTGGCTTTCTTCCCTGTCTCCTCCACACACACAGAAAGATATCAGCCATCCCAACCCATTTCAGTCTGGCTCCAAACTCATTTCCATTCCTTTCCACATCGTTCTACTCTCAGAAATCTACTCTCCCCAGGCAATTCTCCAGTCTCTCGGGGTTCCCCATCTCGCAAGAAATCTACCTACGACTCAACAGGGAATACATTGATACTCCATAGCCATGATGTGTTGTTAAATACAAGACAGAACTGGCTACTAAACAGGCTATGTAGTATGATCCTGTTCTCTTCATTCCCACATGGAAGCTTGTCAGCGCACTCTTCCTATTAAGGGATGTGTCAGATTAGTCTAAAAAGCTGTGTCTTCGGCCTCTCAAAGTGAATAAAACAGAGTTCTAGAAGTTTCCCACAAGCACTTACTAATGGGTACATCTTTCATCGTCATTTACTCTACCCAGAAAAACTAACATTTTCAAAAATTCCCTTTTCCAAAATGTGTTGATATTCTGATTCGATTTGAATTTCTTACATCATTAAGCTAATAGGATTCAGAGCAGAGAAAGGATGCTAAGAGTCTCAAGTTTCCATATTAGAAAGACTGGAAAATTCTAGAAGAGCATCAGCATTGTACCCAGAACTAAGGTGATGGACTGCAGCTAATGGTAAGTGCATTATGGTGTTTTCTCATGTGATTCTAACAACCATACCTCCAGATGAGATCTTAATATGATCTCCATTTTAGAGATCAGACACAGAAATCCAAAGCGAAGAATCCCTCATTCACTGCCATCAAGTCATTGTCAACCCACAGCAATCCAGTAGGACCGGGGTAAGCACTCCCGGCTTTCTCCCGAGGGGCCGAGGGGCAAGCTGGTGGTTTTGATCTGCTGATCTTATAGATTGCAGCCCCAAGTACAACCACCACGTCACAAGGACCCCTTACGCGAATGCTAATGAACAGCCAAGCTGAGTGGGCATTTAGTTCGACCCTGAAGTTTGACCTAAGCTGTCAAGGAGTGTAAGGTCAAGAAAGTAGCAACCTAAAAATCTTCAGATCTGAGTTCTAGTCTCAGCCTTAATACGAATTCCTTGCTTGCTCCTCAGAGCTTTTGCTTTCTTGTAAGTCCATATTAGATAACCTTCAGTGGTATGGCCAACTCTAAACTCCTTTCATGACTCCCTCCTCCCCCATAGACTCAGTATACCTCGCAATTGATTTTCTACTTGGCTGGCAGAGTATTGGTGGTGGTGATGGAATAACAGATGATGAAAAGAGAAAGGGCATATTATTAGCAAAAGGGTTCACAGGGCAAGGGTGGCTGCTGTTGTGGTTAAAGTGTCATTGGGTCGGTTCCAACCCATAGTGACCTTATGCACAAGAGTGAAACATCAGCCTCACAAATCATTTGGTTCCTGAGTCAATAATTGTAGCCACCGTGTTCATCTCGCTTGTTGAGGGCAGGGAGATGCCTAGAGGAATATCCAGGAGACCCGTGAACTAGACCGTGGGAGATTGTCTGGAGACAGAAAGATAGACAGACAGACAGACAGACAGACTGGAAATGTGGAGACTTCTCTTCCTCATAGCAGGAATCACGCATGAGATAAAAAATGAATGTAGAAAGAAAGAAAGGCCATGAGGAGAGAACTGAACTTCTGAGAGATCTCAGTTAGAGGGAAAAGAGGGAGGACCTACCAACAATAGAGATGGTTTTTAATGAAGAAAAACATTGTATAATGTTCATCAAGCCAAGAGTAGATAGGATTTCAAAACGGGAGAGAGTCCGATTAGGTATTTTTAAAAAAAATCAACTGTGTAAGGACAAAGTCACTCCCACTTTTGAACTGCGCCTTACTGTGCAGCTCTGGTGGTGTAACACTTATGAGTTGGGTTGCGATCTGCATGGCCATCAGTTCGAAACTACCAGGCAGTTTGGCGGGAGAAAGAATGGACTTTCTACTCCTGTCAGCAGCTATATTCCTGTAGTCCCACTGTGAGTCAGCATTGACTCAACGGTAGTGAGGTGGTGTTTTTTGGGGTGTCGTCCTGACCCTTCTCTGTAACATGTCTTTGCCATACATGGCTCCCAAAGTCCCACTTTTCTCTTGCTGCCATATGCACCCACTGTTCTTGGACGGGGCTGAACCCACTGAGCTGACTAGTGTGAATCGTCACAGCCCAAGAGGTCAGGCTGCCTCTTGACTAGCAAAACAGCAGAGCTCCTGAAAAAGCAAGGGGGAGGAGCCAAGCAACTCCAAGGCAAAGGACACTATTGATGAAAAGGCCATGTCGTGTGTAGAAGGCCGGACACCAGCAGTGGCTGTATCATCTATGAATGAGAAAAGACAGGGCGGTGACCGAAAAAGATGGGGAAATAGAGATTGGGAGCTGAGATGAGCACAACTACAATGGAGCATGTCTTTCCCCAAGGGAAGTTTGGCAGAGAGGTGGAAGGGGAGGTGAGGAAAGAGGTCTGGGGAACGGTGACAACAGGCAAAACTAAATAAATAAAAAGGTGATTTCATTTTCATTTCAATTTGAGAGACCAAATTGTATTGTTTTCTTGATTTTCCAAACACCCTCAAAAGATGTAAACACAGGAGCAAAAAATAATGAGATCTCGTCAATGTCCCGAATCAGTTGTCAGCTGAGCCACCCCTGATACATAGCTGTCATCTGGTGCTCTAGATTCCTGGGAAGAAGGCTGGTACGTGCCCAGAATGGCCATTGTTACACTGGAGGCAGGTGCCATCGAGGTGGCAAAAGGCAGGCTGGGAAGTGGGTCCAAGCCCTCATGGACATCAAAAACGAGGGCATCAGATCACAGAAGGTCAAGGGCCTAGAATGTCAGAGAAGTTACAGATAACATGTAACCACTTCTGGAAGTTTCAAGGGAAAAAATCATATAAGAAATCAGGACATGGTCTTTAGGAAGTTATGCATGCCTGGAGGTCTGGCAGTAGGAATGGTCCGAGGACGCAGGCGAACCAGAACAGTCATGAGAGATGTGGGTTCCTGGCAGCATGTATCAGAGCTGCAAATGACAGAAGTCTGATTTGAGAATTTCCCCTCATTTATGCCTTTTAGGAAAAGCCATGAAGGTGGGCTATTGATTGTTGAGCTTAGGCACAGGGCACAGTGGAGAATGAATAGTTAAAGCTGGACACGTGTGGACCTCACAGCTTTCTCTGGTCATTCAGGGTTAGGCACCAAGAATGGGTGCCTTTGAATTTTGATGCTGGCAAAGAACATTGACAGTACCATGGACTGGCAAAAGAACCAACATATCTGTGAAGTGCGGCGAGAATGCTCCTTAGAGGCAAGGGTACTGAGATTTTTAGCTTGCATACTTAGGACATGTTGTCAGAAGAGATCCGTCCTTGGAGGACATCATGCTGGGTAATGTAGATGGGCAGCAAAAGAGAGGAAGGCCCTTAAGATGGTTTGGCACTGGGGATTCAACAATGGGCTCAAGCATAACAGTAATTGTGAGGATGATGCAGGACAGAACTGTGCTTTGTTCTGTTAGGGTACCTAGGAGCAACCTAACTTCCATTAGCTGATTCACAGCTCTCTCTCTCTCTCTCTCTCTCTCTCTCTCTCTCTCTCTCTCTCTCTCTCTCTCTCCTTCTGTGTGTATACATATACACACATACATACATACACACACTCTCAAGATGTTTTCAGCTATGATGAAGCCAATCGAGTTTCAGGAGTGTCCTTAAAAAAGAAGAAAGACTCCACGGAGCAAAGGCTAGGCCTCCTACTCCCACCACCAGAGGGCAGTGATGCCCCCCCCCAAAAAAAAATAAATAAAAGAAGAAGAAAGAGAGATGCATGGGAAGAAGCCAGTTATGTGAAAATGCACCTAGAAGCCAGGAATTTCCAGGAGCTACCAGAAGCTAGGATAGACATGAAAGAATATTCCCCTTAGAAACTTCATAGAGAACATTACCATCAGGATTCAGACTACTAGCCTCCAGAACTGCTAGACAATCAATTTCTTGTGGGACCCAGTGAGTACAAGGAAGACTTTCAACAAGAGGCTTGAACACAGTGGCTGCAATGAGGGCTTCAAACATAAGAATTGGTAGCACAGTTGACTCACTGCTGCTGTCAATGGGATTCTATAGGACAGGATCCTATAGGATCGTATAGAACTGTCCTTGTGAGTTCCCTCTTGGAATAGAAAGCCCCATCTTTCTCCTGAGGAGTCCTTGGTGGTTTTGAACTTCTGACTTTGTCACTCTCAGCCCAAATTGCAACCACTACACCATCAGGATTTGGGCAATTTGGAGGGCTTATAGTTCAATGGGCCATAACCTAAGAATAATTGTGGAATGACACACAGGATTGGGTGGTGGTGCATTCGGCTGACATATGGTCATTATGAGTTGAAACCAACTTAGAAATACCTAAAAACAACAAGAAATTAATAAGTCGATAAAGGTGATCTTGTTATAGTATGTTTGCACAACTGAAAGAGTATAACCAATTTCAAGGAACTTCTAGAAGTACCCTTGTGTATTTACAACATACACACGAATGAGGTATAAAGAAATACAGAAAAAAAATAAAAACTTAACTGTGTGTGTCTTCTTATGTACTAGACAGAACAGGAACTCTGTTGATATTGTTGAATGAGAGATGAATAAATGGATATCTAGAAGAACGAATGATCAAGCAAACCTAAAATGGGAGAATGGTCTGTCTTAAAAGTCGTCTAAGTTTTGAGTATCTAGATTCCTTCTTGTCTTTCCTAAAAGGAAACTTCAATGGCGATGACACACTTTGGGAAAGGTACAAAGAGGCTCTCGAGATGCAGACAAGCAGGGCACAAAGCAGATAAAATCGAGTAAAAAAGAATGAATTTTCCTCAGAGAAGTCATTCCATGTTGAGGCAAAAGAAGGCCAACCTAGCCTCACAGAATGTACCTGCGCTGTATATTACCAGTGAACTCATCTTGCCTAACTCTCACTTTAGTGCTAGGGAGACTGAAAGGTTCAAGGTTCAACTCTACCCTGAGACCCAAACCTGTGGGAGGGCGGTTTAAAACAGTGCTTGGGAAATTTTATGAACTTTCAATTCCATGGAATTTTAGTTCACCTCCATGAATGTTAATTCCACACACCCCAATCTCACCCCCAGAACATTTTTGAAGCACCCAACCAAAAATTCAGGCACCGAAATGCGTCAGGAATACAGTTCTATTCTGATACACATGGGCTTGTCGTGAGTTGGAATCAATTCAGCTAGTTCTTCTGTGGAGTGCCAACGCAGAACATCTTCTACGTGGGCTCCGAGAACCTGTGTAACCTGAAGATCGTAGTGAAAAATGATGGAACAAGCTAGTCTCTGTACACAGGTTTCTCTGTGGCACCAAGTCCCACATCTCCTAGCAAGCTGCAGTAGCCCTGACAGCTTCCCCAGTAAGGCTGAGACTCAAGGGATCCCAGGGTATGGAGGAAAAGCGTCCAGCATTGGCATACACAAGGCTTTGTTTGTCCTCTGAGGTCACACTGTAGTCCTCTGGTCATTCTCACCTTTTAGAAAGATGGTGGAGAGAGGTGGTTGCGGACCTGGCCCTCCAAGCCCATCTCCCTAAATCAATTCAGATGAATGACAGGTCCGACTAACTTTATAATGGAATCAACCAATTGTTTTTCTGAATCATTACACTGGTTCCCTCCCGGCAATCCTAGAAAAGCAGGCAAACCAGTGGAGGCGGGGTAAGGAACTGCTGGCAAGGCCTTTCTCTGATAAGGAACATACCCTGACTCCCTAGGGTAAGAGAGAGGAACCCAGACCCAGGGCAGGGAACAGCAGCCGCAGTAGCAGGCAGATTAGGTATGGGGGGGGGCGCTGTTGGAGCCTCCTGTTGAGTTCTGAGATGGAGTTTCTAGAAAGGAGGCACCTTGGCACAGGGCCAGATGCCAGCAGGCTTTGCTCAGAGCTTCACTGCATTGGCTCCTGCTCTTGGTGGCTGTTCTGTTCTCACCACCTTCGACCCCTGCACCCGGGTGGTTCTCAGATCCAGCAATCCTTGGGACAAGGTCCAAGCTGATTTTCAACCCAAATTGGCAGCCCTTAGAGAATCCCCCTCTTCCTGATCTCCAAAGACACTGAAAGCGGTCAGTTGGTGCTGTCTTCTGGATCTTTCATCACTGCTTGTGGGTTGATCTTGTCCCCTCTCTTAAATGGAACACATCACTGTCTCTTCCGTACACCCCCCGTTTATTCTCACAGTCCCTGGAGTGGGGTAAGGACCCATTTGTGGACAGAGATGACCCACCATGGGCTAAAGGGCAACTCGAATGCCAACTGGGAGGAAAAGCTGCATTTTCATTCGCCCGCCAACCTTCTCTTCCACAAGAAAGTCAGTCTGTATGTCAGTTCACCTAACTTTCTAACCAATTCAAGCAACACCCAGATAATTATTTGATGGTGGAGAAGCCCCCTGGGTCTGTGACTAGGACAGCAGTTGGCAAACGGCGGAACTCCCAGGCTCTATGAGGCTCTTTTGGTACGTTCACATGGCTCTGAAGGAAAATGGGGGGAAAATTAAAAATAAAAGGATAGTACTCAGATCATGGTGATCTTGTTTGTCTGTAAAACTAGTTTATGGGTCTCAAATAATTTAAAAATTGTTCGGAGGGTCAGGATTGGTCCTGTAGTCTCTCAAGTTTACCAATCTCTGGGCTAGACCTTCCACCGGAATCAGCCACAAGCTTCCAGGGGAGGGACGCAGGCTGGGACAGACGGACTGAGACTCCTGAGAGCTGTAAGGATGCCTCCGCCTGTTGATAGCAGCAGTGAATCATGCCTTTTAGGGAACGAAAGGAAATGTAGGAGCTGCTTTGACACCGGAGCTCTTTGGCAAACATGATTTTTTTTTGAGCACCGAACTATTGTATGCTGGCTATTTTACGCGTTATTGAATCAGCCGTTTATGAAAATGACATTTGATACATAGGGTTTCGCAGGCTCCTAAGTGGAGCCCGGCAGGATTTAGGGGAAACCAAGACTCATTTGGTTTCTTCCTTCTCCCCTGAGCTCTTTCCATGTTTGCCCCCCTGTGGGGCGTTGCTAACAGGAGCCGAGTGCCAAGCACATCTTCTGAGGTCATGATACAAGCCAGGCAGCGAACTCAATACAAGGAGATACTTGTACATCCAGACATTGAACATTGTGGGTAAAAGGAAGGGGAAAGGTGCCATTACGACGCAAGTTCCTCAAACAGAGTTTATGGAGCAAATGGTTTGTGCTGGATCACTAAATGATTGACCGTTGGAACCTGGCCCTGTGGTGGCACGAAAGAAAGGCCTGGCGACCTGCTTTCAGAAGCCTCTGGCATCCATGAGTCAGACTTGACTTCTGAGAAATGGGTTTGATTTTGAGCTGCTATCTGGGGCCTAAGTCGTGGAGGGGATTTGGGTGGCATCAGGAGGGTTAAGACTCTTTCCTGGACACCAAGGGCCTGATAAGTTTTCGTTCTCTGTGACTCAGGAATGCATAGGCTCGCCATACTGTTCCGGGTGGCGACTGTGCGTTTGCATGGCTATCACTTGCTGAGCCCGATTTTATAAGTTTCTATTGGAGTTTTATTTCCCCCGTGGGAAATAATATAAATATCTCCTTCTTGTAGTAAACGTGGAGATGACAGAAAAGATGTAGAAGAAAAATCATCAATAATCCACCTAGCGATAATCTTTGTTTGCACAATAAATTTACATGTAGCCACGGCTTTCTCTGCATTAGTTCGTTTTTCAAAGTGTAGTAATTTTAGAAAATGAGGTGTGTGTGAGAGCACTTTTGTATCCCGAGAGACTTGCTTAATAATTACGCCATGCGCACAATCCTGTAACTTTTAAACCCTTAAACAATCACTAAGAACATAATTATGGGGAACTATCTACGGAGGATTCTTGTCCAGGTTTCTACCGTACATTAAGTAGCTTCTTGTGCACTTCCCCCCTATTATAAGCAACATTTCCATAAAGCCATTTGCACATAAATATTTGTCGGTGAGTATTCCTGGAGGTGAGATTTCTAGGAGTAAATTTATGAGGGCAAAGCATCAAAATCGCTCTTCAATTTCCTGATCCCCCCGGGCCAGCCGAAGCAGTGGCGATGCCGATGTTTCACAGGGTCCGCTCCAACCACCGCACTTTGGGTGCTACACTTGATCTTACCCAAAAGGCCGAGAAGCCATGACCCACACTTCCAAGTGAACAATTCCCGGCCAATTTGGGGTGTAAGAGTCATTTCTACCGCTGGTTTTCATTCAGTTTATTGATTACTTGCCCAAGTTGGGTGGTTGCTGTGGTTTTTGACCTTTGTTTCTTAACAACTTTGTACATAAACACTGCCTGGATGTTGACTCCTGGCGACCCTGTAGGTCACAGGACAACTGTCCAACACTGCCACATGTGGGATCTTTTGGGGTAGGAGCCAACTGCTTTAACCTCTGTGTCACCAAGACTTCTATTCCACCGTGAATGGCCTTTGTTTTAGCCCCTTTTAGGGCCCACAGTTTGCACGACTGTTCTGCGATGATAGTAAGCTATGGGTCATCATCACCCAAGGAAACAGGTGTCTGCTGAATGAGTTCAACCCTCCACGAAGTTTCTAGAATGTGTCTCCGGCAAACAACTGACTACGTTCCTCCCAGATAGGTGTGTCCCTGCCTCTGCTCTCCCAGCTCTGCTTCTTGGACAGAAGAGCCCAAAACTGACCAGAGACTGCAAACAAAGGTGGAGGAGAAAGGGCGTGGTGAATCCTTTAACTGAAAATGGGAGGAATGGGTGGGGCTTGCCTTTGGAAACAGGGGTGTGAGGGGAGGGGTGAAGGGGTATGAAACGGAAGATCTAGAAATTTAAAGAGAAAAACCAACACGCATGCAGTTCCCAATATGTGCCACTAGGTGGCAATAGCCCATTGACCAGCCCCCCCCCCAAAAAAAATTAACCATTTTCCAGGCAGGGAAAACTGAGGAAGTGGCCATGGAAGCAGAGGTAGGCTCAGACAGGCCGTGCATAGTTAAGGAAAAGCAGCAACGTGGATCACGGGTGTGCTCAGAAATGGAAAGGACGAATTGTGTGTCACAGCCCACCAGATGTTGTAAACTTTCTTGGCAGGCACTCTGTTGGTTCCTTCTCTCACTGTGCTTTATACCGGGTATCATTTGATTTTAAACCTTTGCAGTCGGCATGGCAAAATCACTTACTTTGCCAGTGTCAGTCAATCTTGTGCCTTGGCTTGTGCTCAAGTGCACGGGGGACAGAAATGCCGTCCCGTCATGCCCCAGCCCCGTTATTGGATGCACACTGGGCTGTCATGTTCCACAGGGGTTTCTTTAGCTCATTTCAGGTCAAGATAGCCAGGCATTTCTTCCTAGTCCATTGAAATCTGGAAGCTCCATGGTAAGCCGTTGAGGACCAGTAACTCACTCCTCAGTCTCCCAGGACAGAGAGGTGGTGACTGGGCATGAGGTGTCTAGGCTGGGAACAAAACATGGGTCCCTGGTACGGAAGAAGGGAATTCTACCCATCTTCCATAGCGGGAAACACCAATCCCCCTGCCAACCACCCCCTCCCATACACCTCAGGTTGGAGTGTTGTTTTAGGTGTCGTGGAGTCGGTTCCAATTCATATCAACCCTATGTACAACAGAACGCAACACCGTACAGTCCTATGCCAGGTTCACAATTGTTATGTTTGAACTCATTGGTTCGGAGTGTGTCTGAATTGCCCAAACCTGGTCAACAGTGCTAATGGCAAGGTCAGCATTTAGAAGCACCCGCTGCCCTGCTGGAGGATGGTAGGGCTTTGTACTTCCATAGAGATGCAGCCCCGGAACTGGGGTCATGGTGAGTCCGAATCTGCTCGATGGCAGCGAGTTTGGTTGAATTGAGTCAACTGTGCTAGCGAGGCTGCGCAAGAAAGCAGAGGCCAAGTTCCTGGGCCAAGACAGCGAAAATCTAACCCAAAACCTCTGAGAGACTCTGACGACTCCTTCAAACCCCGAAGACAGTGTGCTAGAAACAAAAGCACGCCATACCCTGGGAGGCCATCTGATTCAAATTCCAGCATGGATCCATCCACGAGTCATCGTGAGCAAGTCATCTCATCTCTATCAAATGGAGGCTGAGAATAGCGTCTCTCTACCTCAGCACCTACAATAAATACCCCGACTGTTATTGTTGCTATTTTTATTTTTTATTACATTCTCAACTCCACCAAGGGATGCAAAAAATCCGGAAATCTGCGGAGGTAGGGGTAGGGGTGGGCTTCAAAAGCTTCTGGAAAAATTTCCTTATCATTAAGTCAACAGGGTTTGAATCTGCCCTGACTCTTAATATAGACCCACACATTACTAGCTGTGTGTTTCTTTTAATACATCATCTTACCTATCAATCTCAGATATCTCTTCTACAAAAGAGGATAATAGGCATATGTGTTTCTTAAGTTTACATAAATCTTGAAAGAGAAAACAAACATACATACGCCTTATAACACCATGACTGTCACACTGTATTTAGTCAGTTATTGGTAGGTTCCATTAATAGTAGTACTGGTAATGATATTATACAAAACTGTTCCCATGTCTTCAATCAATGTTGCTAAAAAATTAAGTGTTCCACATGCAGAAAAGTAAAGCAAGAACCATACCTCACACTAGACACACAAAACGAATTCCACATGGGTCAGGACCCTGAATGCAAAATCTAAAACCATAAAGTTCTAAGGAGAAAACTTAGGGGTAGATATGCGAGCTATATGTTTTTCTTAACAAGAGTGTCAAATTCAACACTCAGTCCATAGGCACCATAAGACAAAATAGATCATTGGGCTCTCATAAAAATCAAACACTTATGTGCATCAAAGGACTTTATCAACAGAGTAAAAAGAACCAAGAGGGTAGGGGAAACAATTTTGGAAACCATAAATCCAATAATACTCCAGTAAGTCACACACACATACACACACAGGTAAACCTGCTACAACTTAGCAACAAAAAGATAAATAACCCAATTAAAAAGTGCAGAAAGGGCATGAGCTGATACTTGACTAAGGATAATAATGACGAGGTCAACAGAGAAGATCCTTAGCTCTTAAAGAGATGGAAATCAAAGCTACAATAACACCTAAGCCCAACCAGAATAGCAATAACAAAACAAAAAGAACAAAATCCCAGAAAATAACAATGGTGGCGAGGAAGTAGGCAGAGCTTACACATTGCTGACGGGAATGTAAAATGGAAGAACCACGGCTGAAAACCGGATGATGACTCCTATAAAAGCTAAAACTAGAGCCAGTAATTCCACTCCTAGGGCTGTGAAAGCAGTGCCACAAACAGAAGTGTGGACGCCTGAGGACACAGCAGCACTACACCCAAAAGCAATAAGTGGAAACAACAGATGAATAAACCCGCCTACAATAAAAACCATTCAACCATTGAGAGAAATGAAGTCCTGATCCCTTGAAGCGAAGATAAGCCTCAAAGAGTCTATGTTCAGCTATGTAAGTCTATCGAAAAGGGACAAATAGGGCTGAGCCCTGGTGGCGTAGTGGTTGAGTGGGACTGCCAGCCCACTGGCTTGGCGGTTCAAATCCAGCAGCAGCAAGGCTGGGTATCTCCCACGACCACCAGAGGGCAGTGGGATCAAAACAAAGGGACAAATAATGCATAACCACACTTAGATGACAAGAAATGACAAGAGACGGTGCATCTATATAAGACCAATGGTTATTATGAGACGAGAAAAGGGCAGGAATCATTTTCTGGTGAGTAGCAAGTTAATGTCCACGGTGAGAGGAATAGTGGCATCAATCGAGGGTAAAGGCTGCATGCCCTAACTAATGTAGCTGGCATCATTAAGTTGGACACCAGAAAGAAATATATAAAAAAAAGAAAAAAACGACTTGCCAAAAAACAAAACCCAACTCACTGCGATCGAGTGGATGCAGACTCAGGGTGTCCCTATAGGACAAGAACAGAACTACCTCTTGTGAGTTCCTGAGACCGGAACTATTTACAGGACTACAAAGCCGGACTTTGGAATCCCTCAGAGCAGTTGACAGTTTCTGATTTCAGCCCAATGCTGTGTGGTATCAAACTTTCGAACAGCAGTCAAAATAAATCAGCACTTGCTGATACTGTCAAAGACCTCGTCAGATTAGTCCTCTTTGGGTCACGGACTGCCCTGCCAACTGGTCTATTGCTGTGTTTAGAGTTTCTTTCTCCCTCTCCCCGCATACTGGGCTCTTGAAAGCGGCCATCCAACAAGCAATTGGTCTCTGTTTACCTGATCGAGGAACCAGAGAAAGAAATAGTGCATAAGACTGACTACCCTTTCCTTGGCCTTGAGTCAGAACTGGACAGCTGTTGGATAACATCACCGAATGTTTTGTTCAAGGACTACAGGGGTAGGTTTTCATCAAAAGAGGAAATATGGGGGACAGAAATGGAAATTTTCAGTCAATGGAATGGGTTCCAGACCATAGGATCAGAAGGAGAGAAAGGAGCCCCTTTCACTAGATTGCACACCCCAAGCAGGTCCTCACAGCATAGCTGCTCTGTTAGAGTTGATTATGCACAGGAAGGCCTAACAAGGATTATCTCAAACTTGGGTGAGCCAATGTTATTTACCCTCACTTGGCTTCAACTTGATCCCAAAAGAAGGCCACTGCCCCCCCACCCTCTTACCCCAATTCTGTAGAACACAGCTCTACACTTTTCCACAGGCAGTCAGAGTCAATGCAAGGGCAATCCGTGGTAGTAAGAAGACCTAACATGGGGTAGCGGTTATGCATGGGGCTGCTAGCTACGGAGTCAGCAATTCGAAACCACCACCTGCTCATCAGAAGAAGATGGGGTTTCTATTCTCTTAAAAAGCGTTACAAAGTACAGTGTAGTAACAATGAACTATGCAACCTTCCTCTAGTTCTCAAATGCTTCCTCCCACCCACTATCATGATCCTGGTACTAGCAGACAAGTTCGGCTAGACCAGGGGGTGTACACTGGAGTTGGAAACGGGGAATTTAGGATAGATGATCCCTCAGGACTAGTGATGGGAGAGGTGATACTGGGAAGGTGGAGGGATGGTGGAGTAGAAAGGGGGAACCAACTGCAGGGATCTTCATCTCTCTGAGGCATGGACAACAGGGAAGTGAGTGAAGGGACACATTGGACAGTGTACGATATGAAAAAGCAACAACATTTTGTAAATTATTATGGGTTCATGGGGGGGGAGGGAGGAAGGGAAATATAGGGAGCTGATACTGGGGGCCCAAGTGGAGGGAGGATGTTTTGAGAGTGATGATGGCAACAAGTGTGCAAATGTGTCCTGCATACAATTGATGTATGTATGGGTCTTGATGGGAGGTGTATGAGTCCCCAATAAAATGATTCATTTAAAAAGGGGGGTAGGAGCTTATACCCAGGGCTCAAGTGGAAAATGTTTGGAAATGAATGTGGTAACCTGTGTGCAAATGTGCTTGATACAGATGATGTATTGAATGTTATACGAGCTGTAAAAGCCTCCAACAAAATTATTTTTTTTTTAGTATTACAGTCTTGGAAACTCACAGGGCCCATGCCACCCTGGCTGACAGGATCGCCAGGAGTTGGCAATGACTTGCAGGGAGTGAGTTTTGTGGTTCTTTTTTGTTTGGGTCATGGTGGTGGTGGATGGATAGAGTGGAAACATTGCCTGTCAGAGAGACCAAGCGACTAACTTAAATTAGCACCGCTCAGAAGCAGCGGCATCAGACTTGTATTTTCCTTTCTCCTTCCGGAAGAGGAACGTTGGGGGCAAGGAGCTGGGGGAATTTGAAGTCCCGCAGTATGAGCGAGAGAAGACACCCCCATCCTTGTGCTGCCTGGGCGCACGTGTCGTCTTTATTCAAATCTGGCTCCAATGGCTGCTGAGCAGACACTTTCCACCTCGATGGGTTGATTCTGCCTTCTCGAGTGACTCCACTCGCTAAGCCAGTTCACTCACCCATCAGTCCCTCCATCACTTGGCTGAATGGCATTTCACTCCATCGACCTGTTCACTGATGGACCGGTTGCCGCAGGGCCACAGCAGCACAGCCCCCAGCCCCCGCTAGGAAGCCCCTGCAAAACCCACCCTCGACAGCTTTGAAGCCCAAGGCTGCTTGGCCCTGCTTGTCCACCCAAGAGCTGAATGTCGGGGGAGGTCCAGGGCATCTAGCCCAGTTCCTTGCACCTTGCCACACTATTCAGGATGCACTGGGGAAGCCCCCCCACACACACAAAAAACGGGTGTGTGTGTGTGCAATGCTGTAATGAAGGAGAACCACACGACTGGACGAAAGAGGTCCAAGGCTATAAAGCATGAATGGTTGGTGGGCTTCTGGAAGGGGGATTAGCTCCAGGGAAGAGTACGCTTTGTTGAGCTTTCAAAACCTTTCAAACCCCATTGTCTCACGGCCTCAAGGAGGCAAGGGAAATCCTGATAGCTGAGCGTTTAGAATCCGTCCCCCCCCCCCAGTCCCAGCTCACCTGCATTTAGAATTCCCCGGGGGTACTTACTGAAAGGTTGGTGGGTTGAAGCCCCCGCATATATCCACGAACTTTTTGAAGCGCCCTCAAGTACACACGTGTGTGCCTGCACACACACACTCACATGAACACAGAAGAAGATAAGAGAAGCCTGGTGGTGCAAAGGTTAAGCACTTGGCTGCTCACAGAAAAGTCCGGTGGTTTGATACCAGCAGTAGTGGGTGACAATGGCTATGTGGGAAAATGACCTATGAGTTGGAATCAACTCAGTGGTGCACAACATTTATACAAACACACACACACACACACACACACACACACCCCAAAACAAAACATTTGCCATTTCAATGTTTTTATATCTAAATTTCAGTGACATCAAGTACTGCCCCCTCCAAATTTTTCACTGTGAATTTTGGGCGGGGCGTTGTATTCAACAACTGGCACGAAGCACTTTTATCGTGCTAGCCTATCATCACAACTTCCATGCAGTGAAAACAGCCGAAGGGACAGAGCATTGGAAAAAGGAATTTCTTTATAAATGCTAGCCTGGACTCCCAGCTACGAGGTCCTCTGACTTGACAGAACCCACCCCAAGGGAATTTTGCTGAAGAGGCAAATGCAGTTCAACCTGCGGCTCTGCCCCACGTCTCCAAAGAGCCCGTAACGTATCCACCACTTCGAGCTTCCTCTCTGAACGTGTCCGTGCTGGGCCGCAGAATCCCAGCACAGATTTTGCCGAGCTGCTGTCCAATAGAGTCTTTTTCCTCAGGGGAGCCCATGTGGGTCCCTGCAGAACTGTGCTCGAGAGGGTTGGCAATGGTTGATGTGGGAGGGGAGGTGGTAGATCAGCAGGCCTACCTTCTATGGTACCTCTGGGAAGACTTGAACTTTCAACCATCAGAGCCCCTCAATCTTCCGTACTGCCCAGGGACTCGATGACCCTTTAAAAAATAGCTCACCTGCGGCCCACTGGAATGGAGGTTCAATTCCAGCTCCACAGGAGCAAAGGCTGGGCCTCCTACTCCCACCACCAGAGGGCAGTGATGCCCCCCCCAGATAAAAACCAAAAAAAAAGAGAAAAAAATAGCTCACTGCCACAGTCAGTTTCAACCCTATAGCACAGGCTTGAATTGCTTCTGTTGAGTTCCTGAGTCTGTGATTCCTTATGGGAGTAGACAGCCTCACCTTCCACCCGCAGTGGAAGGCTAGTGGGTTTGAACTGCTAACCTTGTGGCTAACAGCCCAATGTGCAACTCCCTGCACCGTGAGGGCATTCTTCCCTACTTTCCGACTACCCCAGAGAAAGGCTTCTCGGGGCTAGAACTTAGCAAGCTAGAATGAGCATGGGCCCTGGAAACATCATCCCCAGCAAGGAACAAAGAGCTCACTGGGATTTCCTATTTCCCTCCCAGGATGACTGATTGCTGAATTCGTGGAAGGAAACAGAATTAGCCTTTGCTACCCTGCAAATCTGAGTCTTGAGCACTTAAGAAACATTGACTGTTCGCTCTGCGCCAGCCCCCAGGCTGCACACTGGGAATATGGAGAAGAGGAGGTCCCTGTCGTCAAGGACAAAGTGGCTTAAGGAGGAAGAAGACATCCAGTGGCTACTGAATAGGGACCTTGGGAATGAGGGGATGCTTCCAGGAGGAAGGCTAGTTCTCTCGGGTAGTGCATATGGGGGCTTGATTTTTCGATCATTTTTTCACTTCATTTTGATGTTTCTTCCCTTTTAGGCACTCACACCAATATTTAGATCTGATGGGTAAGGGGATCTGGATGGCCTCTCCCCTGCCACCCCACCTTTCTGAGCATCTATTTGTTTGTTGGTTGGTTTTTCCTGTTAAATCATCCAGCTGTTTTGGATGTTTGTGGGCCAAGGCCCACATATAATGGATGGTGTGTCAGTCCGGAGAGAATGCCTTTGGCCCCAGTGGCGTTGTCACCTTCTCAGTGCTGGCAGGGGGTCTCTGCATAGTTTCTCCAGGTCCAGGTTTCTGGACGCACCAGGGTAGGTCCATGTGGCTATTCCACAGGGGGTCTCACAGGGAGTCAGCCTTGTCAGTCGAGTGTCTCCAAGGGAGTGCAGAGTGAGTCTCTCTCCTTTGAGGGAGAAATACAGCCTGATTTCCCAGAATTCTCAGGAGAAAGTCATGACCACACAGAGGTCTCATTGGCTATCTCCAGATTGATAGGCTAGACTCTGCCCCTACGCTCTTAATCCTCAAATTGACACCAGATTGGGTGACTGCTACAGATGGTGGGAGTGGCAGTGTTTTGTTCTGTGGTGCGTGGCATTGACCCCTTGGCAGTCCCCCCACACACACCTGTCTGCAGGCCTGCCTACACAAGAGACCCGGGTCGCTGTGGCTGGTTCAGAGCGGCCCAGGAGAAGGACTGCTGACCGCTAATCCTGGCTTTGCTTTACTGACTGACAGGGCCATGAGTCACTCCTTTCCTCCTTCTGGGCCTTGGCTCCCCCAACTGTATAAGGAGGGGCCTGCCTCAGTGCTTTAAAAAAAACCCTCCAGAGCTGACACTCTGGGCTTCCTGGAGTACCCCGGAGTAGCTTGCCTGGCAGGGGTGGAACCACAGAGCTAGGCAGTCAAGTCAGCGCATCAGCACAGCCACCTGCACAGCCACCTGCCGGTTCTCCTGGCATACTGGGCATCAGCGGAGGCTGGCTCGGCAGGCATGCCTCATGGCCAGGCTTGTGGGGGAGAGTGTTGATAACTCTCTTCCTGAAAGGCGAGGGAACAGCAGGCATACAAGGTGTGGAAACTAAAGGCCCATGAAAGGCATGCCGTGAGTGACAAAAATCCTACATGGTTTTCTCAGGTTTAAAAAAAAGAAAGAAAAGAAAGCGAGCTGACAAGTTTCAAAATCAAGCTACTGCTGCTTCTCTGTCACAATGCAAGGGCTAGTCAGCAAGGCCGCGAATTAGACATCAAATATTGTCTTTCTTCCTCAACATCACTCCCTCTGTGGGAACTGAGAGTTGAGTATCTGTAATAGCATTAAAGGGGAACTACCCCTTCAACAGAGCTAAGCCGCAATTCCAACCTGCCAATCAGGAAAAAAGCGATTCCAAATCCTATAGCCATTACTGTCTGCCTCTTTTTGTTGGAAGAGCCCTTTGATTTCTTTCTTTCTTTTCATGTCCTTTGGTGTCTGAAGCCAACCCTGAACACTTCAGTGGCACTGAGGAGTTCGTTAGGCACTGGCCTCTTGTTAAGCCTCCCTCTGCAAAGGAGTGCTGGTAATGGGAGCAAAATAAAGCTCCTCAGATTTACCTCCTCTCCCGTACAAAGCCGCCGTCCTTGGCAGTCACCACGGTTGCCACCATGTATGGGAAGGTGACTTACATTCCAGCCTTCCATGCCTCAGGAAGAACCGTCCCCAATTACACACACTTGCTCGTCTAGGATCGTGGCCCAGGACAGGGCTGCAGCCTGCTGCAGCACCGTGGGGGAAGCGCCTGCCCGTAATGAAAATGTCCCTTATTGAATCCACTCCCCAGACATCTTCTGTCCAGGAGAGGCTCCTCAATCGCATCACCACTCAGGACAACCCAAGGTCCACTAGGATCCCCACCCCGAAATCTACCAACACATGCCCCCCCTCCCCTGATACACTAACACACGCATGTCTTCACTTACTCACTCCCTGCTATGAATGGCTTCTCCATCAGCTCCGGCTCAAATATCACCTCCTCTGAGCAGCCTTTCCTGCCCCGCCCTCCCCCAGCAAAAGGCATCCTTCCTGCCTTGGGGTTCTCCTAGCACATTTTGAAGACCTTCCTTCTTACGTTACATTTGAGTCACTTGGTAACCTGCCAGGCACCCCTGGGAGCATGTGAGCTTCTTGAAGACAGGGGCACATTTGACTCTGGGCTGAATCCATAATAACTAACCAGGCCCCGAGGCCTCGCACACACATTTGTTTGCAGCGCTTGGCTAGGGACATACTCTGGTCACAGGGGACTGATCTCAAAATAATGATTCCCAGAACTCAACCTGGAGTCCGTGGGGGGCACCAGGAAGACTGATGATTGGGACCCACCCAGAGGCACCTCAGAAGAAAGACCGGAAAGCTCAAAGCTATGGGCGACCTGAAGGGGCCCAGTTGTCTTGCAACATGCGTGTGAGCATCATGAAGTCAGCAGAGACGAGCCGGGGAACAGGCACACTGGCTAATGAAACTCACCGTATAGTTTGCCATCGTGCTCAAGCCCTCATTGTGCGCGGCAGACGAGTCTGATGGCCGGGTGTCGGGCGGGTTGCCTGGGCACTGGGAGCTACCCGCCTACAGGCCTACGGCGACCAGCATGATGGCAGAGGCTGGAGGATGGGGCACAGACCAAAACTGCCTGGGTGCGTTTATTTTGAATCGGGCGATTCACTTGTATAAAAGCAAATTAGACCCCTTGACACACTCATTCAGCAGGATCAAAGATCTATAGTCGCTACAGTCTGGTTGGGGAGGGGGGCGGGCACCAATAGTTACAGTTGCTTAGCTGTAAATAAAACGTCCCCTGGAATGAAGCATTTTAACTTGAAGTGATTCTAGCAGAAGCGGCCGGCAAACCTTTCAAGGAAACTGGCAGTGTTAAGAGGAGGTTCTATACCAAGAGGAAAAGGACTTTGAAAAGCGCTAATGAAGTTTCAGCACGCAGCTCCGAACAAGAGCTGGGCCCATTTGGACACAGGTCAGTGTGTTTCCCAAATTAACCAGGGCAGGAGGGGTGGGGGTGGGCTTAGGCAGCCTCCCTCCCCAGCTCCCTTCTTGAAGTTGCTTGTGAAACACTGGGAGCCAACAGCCTTTTCTCAGCCTGCCTCCCTGAACACTCTGTGGGGGCCCAAGGCTTAACCTCCAGGACTGGCAGTGGTCCAATGTGGGCATGCGCATTTGGAATGCTCTCTTCCCATTCTACCGCCTGAAACAGGGCCTTGAATTGGGAAGGCACGCCATACATGTTGATGGGCATATACATCAGGAGGAGGTATTTTGTCTGCTTGGCTTTCACAAGTGAAAGACGCTCATCTGCAGCCACAGCACACACCCTCCCCCCCCCCCAAAAAAAAAATAAAATACTACCAGCAACTTTGCAGACCCCTTTGCCAGGTTGAGATCAAAGAACCAGGACAGAGGGGCAAAGCGCTAACAAGAAGACCCCCAGCCCCAGCCATGGAGTTCTAAAAGCGACAACACAAAGAGGGTGGTACAGTTGGCCCCCGGCTTTGTTTTCCTCTACAGGCATCTGTTTAGGGTTTCTCTGGCTCCGACACTTTATTTCTATGGTGTGGGGGGGGGGGGCAAGAATCTGAGAACTGGGTAGCATCACTTGCAGGTATATATACAGTTTTACTGTCTTCAGAAAAAAAGGGGTTCCTTGGAATCTCTTTGCTAGTCTCCAAAGACCAAAAAAGATCACATGAATGAAGATATTGATACTAAAAGGCCATCGGGATGAAAATGAAAATGAAGACACAAGAAACAACCAGGGGGGCTGAGCCCTGGTAGCGTAGTGGTTGTGCGCAAGACTGAGGCCCACTGGATTGGAGGTTCAAATCCAGCAGCAAGGCAAGGCTGGGCCTCCTACTCCCACTACCAGAGGGCAGTGATGCCCAAAAAACAAAAACAAGAACAAAAAGAAGAAACAGAACCAGGGAGGGAGGGAGAGTGCAAAAGAAGGGTAGGAAGGGAGGGAGGGATCAAGGGAAGGAGGGAAGGAGGGAAGGAAGGGAGGGAGGGAGGGAGGGAGGGAAGAAGGGACCCAAACTCCTAGGAGCCAAACCAACCACCTCCTCCTGAATGGAATGCTGTGACTTCTCAAGAATTCAGGAAAATCTCAGTCTCCCCATCTCCAGCATTTCCCCCCACCCCTTCCCATACCAACCTTCTACTAGTACCTAAAATACCACCCAACCCTTTGGCCTAAGTATTCACCCCTAGGCTTGAAAGCTTAATCCCTCATTCTTGAATTCGTACTCCACTGGGAATCCAGTTAGTCCCAAATTTAGAGCCGATTCCTTCCAACCACTGTGCTGTACACTGATTCTGACATAAGTGAAACACCCCTTCCTCCCTTCCTTCCTTTTATGCTTTCTATCCCTCTCTGGCTCTTTTTCTTTTCTCTTGATTTTCATTTTCATCACGATGGCCTTTTAGTACCAATATCTTCATACATGTGATCTTTCTTGGTCCTTGGGGACCAGCAAGAGCATAATGACATCAGCAAATAACTAGATGCAGCCATGTGAGTACCTCATATTGTAAGAGAGAAGGGGTACAAAATAGCACCAAGAACAACAGACGAGGTTCAAATCTAGCAGCGCTGTCAGGAGCCGCACTGGGTAGCGCCCACGACCACCAGAGGCAGTGATGCCCCCCCCCCCCCCCCCCCCCCC
>PVJH01001512.1:0-146248 GCA_004026705.1 Nesogale talazaci | reverse complement strand
TAGTCACCCTCAGCTCAGCCCAACCTCTGGATACCCAAAGAAAGAAATGAGGAGGAGACAGCTGCTATCCTGGATCCACCCCACCCCAAAGGACCCCTCAGAGCTGGGTGTCCCCCAAGTGGGGAGCTAGTTTCCTGTGGCAACAGCTGCCTCATGCCCCCTTCACCCCTTCACTATTCAATGATGTCATCTCGTCTTCAGCTGCACAATCAGAAAAAGGCAAAGAGTAGGCCTCAGGAGGGTCCATGATTGTTATTAAAAAGTCCACTCTGGCTGCCCATGCTCAGGACTGCACCGGGAGCCTGAGTGTAATGCCAGACAGGGGACTTGGCACATTCCAGATACAATGAATTCAGCCACACCCAACTGAGCAGAAAGGAGGAGCGAGCCCCTAAAACTGTGCCCTTCTAGAAGCTCCTCGTGAGCCGGCAGGCCCTCCCCTTCTGTCCCATGGGCCTGGAGGAGGAAAGACAAGAATCCCCAGTCCATTGGGATGCTCCATTTTTTCCCCCAGGTTGTTTCTTCCAGGATTCTGCCTGAGCCTTTGCCCAGGTCTTACTGGGCTGAAAGGAAACACTTCTGCAAAGCTGCCAGGCCTCCTGCCACGTGTCTGTCCTGGGTCTGTCCTGGAGCAGAAGGGCCCTCCACCCTGCTCCAAGTGGCAAGAGTTTCTGGGGTAATGCTTGCCATTCCTGAGGCCCGGCTGCTGCGCCAAACCCTCGGGCTGAGTGATTGAAGGGCGCTGGCCTCATCGAATCTCATGGCAACCATGGTAGCACCCTGATTAGGTAGAGGAGGAAAATGAGGTTCTGCTTGGCTAGGCGACTTGCCCTGGTGGCGCAGTGGGTTAGGCACTCAGTTATTACCCTCAAAACTAGCAGATTGAACTTGCCAGGGAGAGAGAGAGAAGAGAGACTGAGACCCATTTTCCTTTTAAAGCTTTACAATCTCAGAAATATGGGAGCGGGGGGCAGTTCCACGTGTCGTAAGGGTCACTGTGCGTTGTCATCGACTTGATGGCAGTGGGTTTAGGTGCTGGCCCAAGTCACACAGCTAAGACATGCCCGAGCTGGGATCCAAATCCCAGTTGGTCTGAAGCTAGAGCCAAGAGTCTTGCACAAGCAACCGGATCGAGTGGCTGGTGTTCGCTTTCTAGTACTTCCCCTGCTAAAACCCCAAGTGGCCACACTGGGCCAGAGTGAGCCACTCACGCTGCCGAGAAAGAACCAAGCCTGCTTTGAAGGCTCTTCTTACAGAGATGCCTGTCAGGGACGAGATGGTACACTCGGCAAAGGAAGGTGCCATCGCCCTGATTCCCAGATCCCCATTCCCCTGAAAACAAACCCAAGTCAGGTCAGACACCGGACATGCACCAGTCAGCTCCATGCTGTGTTCTCATTGTTGTGGGTTCACCAGAGGGAATAAGGTGAACCTCTCTCCTCTGCTTCCTGCCATAGGCAATGGGCCTCTCCATTCCTGGGAAGAGGGGGTGGAGGAGAGGATGACATCTGTGACATTATCCCTGACCTGGATACTCGTCCTCCTCGATCAGTATCAATGGGAAAAGAGGAAAGGGAGCCTCAGGAGGGCTGTCAGTTTATGGAACAAAACAATGCTACCCAGGAGGTTGGTGTACTCAGTGAGGGACACCTGGTTTCAGGAACCTATCCACAGAGGGAGAAACTTGGCTGGCCATAGAACACAGACTAGTTGTCTTCCAAGTGACTGGGATGCTCACATGCATCAGAACAGAACGGGATTCCACCAGGCTTTGCAATGGTCGATCCATACTCTCGCCCCACCCCAGAATCCCCCACCAAGCCCGTCTTCTGGGTGTACTCAAACCAGCCACCTTTCAGCTTACACTAGAGAGCTTGAGCTCCTGCTAGCTCCGGACTCCCTTCTGGTTCTGTGGCTTAGCTGTCCACGTGGCCCCTCCCCTTCACAGGGCTCTCTGGCCATGAACGGTTCCCAAGTCATTTCTGGTAAGAAATCCAGGCATGTCATTGGGCCTGCTCTGGAGGGAAAGAGGACAATGGATTTACGTACACAGAAATAAAGAGAACGCAGGGCTGAGCCCCGGTGGCGTAGTGGTTGTGCGCGGGACTGCAGCCCACTGGGATGCAAGTTCAATTCCGGTTCCCAGGAGCGAAGGCTGGGCCTCCTACTCCCACCACCTGAGGGCAGTGATGCCTAAAAATTTAAAAAAAAAAAAAGAAATAAAGAGATCGCAGGCCTCACAGGAAGGTAGCGAGCAAGGCAGCAGGAGACTCTACCAGGAAACCAAGCTTGAGGAATAAGGTAGATATCCATTGGAGAGAGCAGGGCCAGGCCTAGGGCGAGTGGCTCGCTTAGTTGGGGGGCAAAATAGCACAGTGCCCAAACACTCAGTAATCCAGACAAATAATGGGTGGGCCTTGGGTTGGGTTTTTTTGTTTTTGTTTTGAAGTAAACCTGGACTTGTGAATGGCTTTTAAGAGAAATTGTGAAGATACAACAGATTTCCCATATGCCCTCGACCCCTAGCGTCTCCTCTGATTGTTCTAATCAGTGTGACAGCATTGCCAACTGCTAACTTAAAAAAAATCACTGTGATCCGGTGGATTTGAACTCATGGCGGTCCTATGGGAGAGGGGAGAACTGTCCCTCCGGGTTTCTGAGACTAGCTCTTTACAGTCTCAATTTTCTCCGTTAGAACAGCTGGTAGTTTCTAACTGCTGACTTTGCGTTTGCAGGCCAACCCATAAAGATGACACCCCCCAGGGGCCGTGCTATCTTTGATGTCCGAAGGTTTACTTTCGGAGTACCATATGACATGGAGTTGCTAAGTCTTCTAAGGTTCTACTTTGATGGGGGGGGGGGTTCTCAGTCTCTCCTTCTCTGGGATTACCTAGCAGTTTGGAGGAGCACTGGTTGGGTCAGGTAGACTGGTTACAAGTGAGACTGTTAACCACAAAGCAAGTGATCCAACGTTCTCCACCTTCCCAACGCCGCGACCCTTTCGTACAGCTCATGTGGTGGTTACCCCTCAGCCATAAGATTATTCACGTTGCTACCTCATCACTGTCATTTTGCTACTGGGATGAACCAGATAACCCCCTGGAACTCCCCCCCCCCCCGCCCGCAAGGAGTCACACGACCCACAGGTTGAGAACCGCTGAAATAGAGCCTCCAGTTTCACTCTGCCCTATAGGTGCCAGGAATACAATCGCCTCAAGGGCAATGGGCTCATGTGAGTTTGCTTTAGGGATTTGGTAGAGTGCGTTGGACTTGACCACTATTTTGTTCTTACTATTATCACCCCATAGCCAATGAGTCACTTCCAACTCATTGTGGCCCTATAAAATGGGTTTTCAAGATTGTGATTCTTTTTTTTGTTTTGTTTTGTTTTCATTTTGAGGCACAGAAGTGCAAAGCTGGTCTCTCATGTATTGTGTATATTCAAAGTGTATGAATAGCAACTTTTAATATAAAAATTTAATATTACATGTGCACTTAGGGCAATTCTGCCACTGAAAGAGATGGTATGCCTTAGCTCTGAAAATCCATATGCCAACATTTGACTTTATATTCACAATCA
Organism: Nesogale talazaci; assembly: GCA_004026705.1. Lineage (NCBI taxonomy): Eukaryota > Metazoa > Chordata > Mammalia > Afrosoricida > Tenrecidae > Nesogale > Nesogale talazaci. Next base: position 142,668 of record PVJH01001512.1, on the reverse strand, counting down.
AAAACCTCAAACTCCCTGCCAGAGTGGATTCAGACTCACAGCAGCCCTGGAGGACAGGGCAGAATGCCTCATGCTGGTTTATGAGAAAGTCACTTTTTCTTAATCATTTTATTGAGAGCTCTTACAGCTCTTCTAACAATCCATACATGAGACTGTGATTCTTTACGGGAGCACACAGCCTCATCTTTTACCTGAGGTGTGACCAGTGGGTTTGAGCCACCACCAGGGTTCCTAATGACACTAGGATTATATCCCATTTGGAAAGAAGTCACTATTCCTGAACCGCAAGTAAGGAAAGAAGTCCCATCACCTGGTGGCAGAGCAGCCTGGGAGATTGATTACTTCTCCCATATTGGTTTCTTCATTTATCTCAGCATGGACTTGTGGATATTTATTTTAGACTTTGAAGCTGAGACCTAACACGACTGTATTTTCTTGCTCAAATGGTCCCAGACATCCTTTGGCATATACCCATCAATATGGGTTTGGGTTTGGTGCTTTAACCTTACCCCTTCCTTACCTTCAGGCACTATAAGATGCTCAAAGTTCCTCTTCTATATTTCTTGTCCCAATAACCTATATAGCTCTTGCCCCAACATGAGAATCGGTCACTGGCTCATGTTATTGGAAATTGCTATGAAGAACCAAGATTGGGGTGCTAAAATAAATACTATTTTGATGCAATTGAAAAATCCGCCCACTGCAGGTTGCAGTCCGCTTGCTTTTAGAAACACTGTTTAATAGGAACCAAGGCCAAGGTGGGGACGGGATTAGGCCAAGATTCCATGAGGCTGAGGTAGGTCCTATTGATTTCAATGTGTGTTCCTTTGTTCACCAAGGAACCTTTACATCCCCTTTAAATTTTTTTAAAAGTTTGCTTAAAATGCCCTTGCTATTGAGGAGTGAATTGTTGGCATCCTCTTGTGTTTTTCTGCTCAGGGCGAGTGCCTGCCTCGCTTCATCTTCTTTGGGCCTCTGAAAGTGATCCCACTCAGGAGCCAACTGAACTTGTGATCGTCCTCCGACAGAATGCTGAAGGCTGCATCCCGATGGACATCACAATCTTGGAGATAAACCTACAGATTCCCAAGCCGCAGCGCAGGCTTTCTGGACCAGACTTTCTGAGGGAGGGGTCCGGCCCCTGACCTTGAACTAGAAGGAGTCCTGGATGACAGTTCCATCACTGAGTTGGGCCACTCAATGCTGTTTGTGGACTGGGAGGAGGCTTGAATATAACATACTGCTGAAATGACCGGGCTTGTCTTTGTGTTTAATAATGGCATTTTTTTTTTAAGACAAGTCTTATTGGAGAAGGACGGAGATGTTTACCGCATCCTTAAAGTAGCTGTGGCCGACTGATCCAAGTTGGGAGACGGGGGCAGAGAATCCCTGATCTCAACTTGTTCTGTATGAGACCATGCTCCTTGATGCCCCTCAGTGCACCCTCTCACTCCCCACCTGCCCCTCCCCTGAAGTCCATCCTGGCTCTGTCCTGCTGGGTGACTCCCACCCCTGTCTCTGTCTCTGCTCATGGGGACTCCTACGAACTTTTCCTCCTTACCTCCCACTCCTCAGTATACTGTCCCTGCATGCATTTCCTCAATCCCCGCCCCCCTCAGGCTGTCTGCTTCTCTCCATATTATTGAAACCTTGCTCTCTTCATTTCTTCCTCCTCCTCATCCTCCTCCTTCTTTTCTCTCTCTCTCTCTCTCTCCCTCCCTCTCATGCTTGCGGCTCTCTTATTTCTTTGTGCACGCTCTGTGTGAGTGTGTGCATGTGTGTATTTGGCGGGGGGTGTTCATAGCCAAAGAGTCATTTCCCTAAAAGACCCAGAGTGTCCCTGAAGAGGAGAAGCTCAAGGCCGGCTCTGTGGGGAAAATGGGAGAGGATTGTGTTATTTATTTATTTATTTATTTATTTTTCCATCAGCAACCAGTAAAGAAAAAAAGCCTTTGGGTCCAGCGCTCTCAAGAGAGATCTTAGAAAGCTGCTTGAAACCCATGGGGCAAAAGGTGCCACAAAGCTAGAGCCCTGCAATCTAGCTTTGTCTATTACAGATAAAGCAGGCAGCCTCATTAGAGGCCATAACAATTACCAAAGGGGGAAACCCGCTCCACAAAGAGCGTCCCCTGGGAAGCTCAAGCAGCTGGGGCTATTTAGGACTAATTGTGGAGCTCAGCCCTCATAACAGGAAGCTGAGGCTGCAAGGAGGGAAAGCGGTCTTAACACACACCTCCGACGTGTTATCTGGAAAGGCACTTCCAAGAGCAGACAGGCCTGCCTCTCTGAAGCAGGGCCAACTTCTGGGGAGGATTTCAGTAACCGCCTCAAGCATGCAAGCCTGGGGCAAGTGGTCTTTCCTCGGGGGCACCAAGACAGTCTGGGGGACTCCCTATGGCACCGGGGAGACAGATGCTAGGTCACGGGGCCTGTCTGGCCTAAGTGAGACTGAAGAAAGAGGCGGCAACCTTGGAGAAGGAGTCCCAGGTAGGGCTCCTCCCTCCAAGGCATTCCCTTTCTTCCCATACCCCATGTCTCCCTGAAAATAAGACCTACCCATAAAAAAGCCCTAGCAGGATTTCAAAGCATCTGCACAATATAAGCCCTACCTGAAAATAAGCCCTAGTGATGCATGTGGCTATGCAGCGTATCTGCACAACTCATGCATGCTGTCTGCAGCGCAGTGACGAAGACGGCAGCCCCTCTCATCTGCCCCATCGTGACTTATCTGCCGACTCTGGGTATTGCATAAACAAGCCATTCAAAGACCATGTGTGCATGGAAATTAATGACTCTATTGATAATAGAATGACAAGAAATCAGCAGGGAGACTTTGTGAAGCCTAGCCGGCAAGAGGTCATGATTTGGGTGAAGAATTCATGGGATGAAATCACTGACGGCGCTGTTCCCAATGCACTCCGAGCTGGTTACATAGATAAGAACTGCTCATTGAATGACAGCCCTATTGCATGACATGAGAGATTGGGGCAAATGGTTCTAAAGGAAATAGAGTCACAAGAAATTCAGCATGGAATTTGGGGTTTGGAGCGTTATGATGTTCCAGAAGAAGACAACGTCACTATATTCGAATAAATGTAGATTGTTGTACCGTACTTTTAAAAAAAAATAACACATCCCCTAAAAATAAGCCTGAAGGTGTCTTCCTATGGAAAAGGGAATATAAAACCCGGTCTTCTTTTGGAGGAACCACGGTACAATCTTAGCTCAAGGTCTAGGTGGTGCAAAAGACCAATTCAAAGTTAGCAGTCCGAGTGCAGCACCTCGGAAGAAAAACCCACTTCTTTGAAACCAACCACACGGCCATGGCATTGATTCAGACTCCGGACGACCCTGGAGAGCAGGCTAGAACTGGTGTTGTGAGTTTCCTTTTGCGAGAGTCGAAATTGCTGCCTTTCTTCCGCTCAACAGGCTGGTGACTCCCTCCGTGCAAAACCATAGGAAATTCTCTGAATAGCAGTTGTTCTGTTAGGATGCACATAGGGTCACAATGACTCTGAAGCTCCTGATTCAGTTTGAGGTATTTTTCCTCATAGTTTGCAACACCTGCTGAAAGTCTTTTTTTCCTTTGGTGAGACATACATGCCAGATGCCAAAATAAGACCAGCTACTACTGGAGACTTCATTGCCTTTGTGTGGCATCTTTGTCTTTTAAGCAAAATGTAAACAGGGTATGTGGGATTCCTTTCTAGAAATCCATATAACTCAGTGGTTCCCAGCTTTCCTCATGCCACGACCCTGTCATAGAGTTCCTCGTGTGGTGGTGACCCCCCGCCTCCCCAGCCATAAAATTATTTTCATTACTACTTCATCACCGCTATGCTGATATTGCTATGAATCGGGCAACCCCTGTGAAAGAGTTTTTGACCCCCAAAAGGGTCAGGACCCAGAGTTTGAGAACCACTGACCTAACTGAAGCAGCTGACATCTCATTCTACTTCCCATCTGCAATCTGGTGCTTAGCCAACACCTTTCTCCAGGAACAGAAAGGGCCCATTTCGTAGGACCCAGCCAATCTTCTACCCTATGGAGAAGCGGCCAAGTGGATTCTGCCCTAGAGAGTCCACATGGGAGAAAACACACTCCCCTGAAAATGATTTTTGCTGCTCAAGACACCCAAAAGATGGGAGATCCTGTTCCCATTTAACTACACAGCCCACTTTAAAACAGATGCTGCTGTTGTTATTGTTGCTAGTTGCCATTAAAATGGCCCAACTCACAGCGGCCCTTTGAACAGCAGAATGAAATGCTGCCCAGGTTTGTGGCACCCTCACCGTTGTTGCTGGGCTTGTACTCACCATTGCAGCGACTGGGTCAGTCCACCTCTTTGCGGGCCTTTGTCTTTGTGGTTGCCCCTCCCCTTTAACAACCACGAGGCCCTCTTCTCCAGAGACCAATCTCCCTAGACAACATGTCCAAGTTACTTGAGAGGAATTCTGTCCACCCTTGCTTCAAAGAAGGAGAAAGCTTGATCTTTCTCCTGCAGGGTAGTGTAGCTGATGGGTTTGAACTGCCGGCCTTACAGTTAGCAGCCCAACGCTTAACCACTACTCCACTAGGGCCCCTGAAAATATTGATAGAATTTTTCAATTTCTGCATCACTAGCTCTAGTAGTCTGGTGCATCAATGTGGATGGTACTTGCATTGATTGGACGTCCTTGTATGCAGATAGACATTATCCTCCCCCGAGGAGCATTGTACTGTAGGAGATCTTTTGAAATGTTCTTTTGGATGGTGACTGGGAAACTAGTCCTCTCGATTGGGGCATTCCCAGCACAGTAAACCCTATGATTTTCTCATTCCGCATGGCCAATACTAGCCCACTAATGCTTAGCACATCAATCTTTACGCATTCCGTTTCATTTTTAACAGTTTCCAATTTTCCTAGATTCATGCTTTATACATTGCAAGTTCCACTGATTACTTGGTGGTTGTGGCTGTTTCTTCTCTATTCAAGTCGTGGCCCACCAGCAAAGGAAGGTCCCGCAGGCTTGGTTCTGGCTACATTCATATCCGTTGACTCTCCTTTAGAAGGCAGCTCTTCCTCAATCACAACTTGAGTGCCTTCCGACCTGAGGGGCTCATCTCTGGGCACTAAAGCTAACTGTGTTCTACTTCTATTCGTGGGTTTTCAGTAACTGATAATGTTCCTGTGCTATCAAAATGGGTTTCAGTGATTTCATCCATAAAACCCTCTGAACTCCACCTTTTTCAGAAATTTCTGAAGATGAATCTGTGTCACCACCATCATCATCACCCCACCACCCCACCCCTAGGGTCTCGTATAAAATCACAAAGTCCCAACTGACTGCCAACAAGTCCATTCCAACTCACAGAGACGCCAGAGGATAAGAGGGGATGCGTTCTGCAGGGTTTTCAAGGCTGGGAGACTTTCCAGATGCCAGGGGGCTTTGAACCTCCAACTTTGGGAATAGCAGCTGAGATTTTTCACCAGCTCACCACTGGGGCTCCTCTCAGTCTGGCCTATAAATCCACCCCACCCTAAAGGCTGGTGGCAGCAGGGGGGGGGGTGTCACTCAGCAGGGGGAGAAACAAACAGCCAATATCTTCAAAGGGTCCCCATTTCCCCTGAGGGTTATCTGGAAAGTACCTCCCAAAGACCAAAAAAAAAGAAAAAGAAAATTCACTCCTCCCTTGGAATGTGGCTGGGATGGAAATGAAATGCAGAGGGGCTGACCTGGTCACCCTTCCTCCAGGGCTTTTTCAGCAATGGTTTCTAGGGGCTTCAGAAAAAGTCAGGGGCTTCTCCCTCAAAGTCACAGAGGAAGAAATGGATGTGAAAATATGATGATGAGCATCAGAGGGGCAAGAACGAAGAGTTATTATCACCACTGATTTGTCCCTTCCTTCTCTGATAAGGAGGCCCTGCGTGCTGTGCTGTCTCAGTATATTGTGTCTCTTTAGGAATGCGTTTCTGATTGATTTCTGGGATGGCTTCACCATCCAGATTTCAGCTTCTTCAGATTTCTGGAGTGGCCTATAACCTGAAAGAAATAAATGTAAAAGCTAATCCTTGGACTGGGGAAGGGGATGCAGCATACTGCTTAAGGAGCATGGGGTTTCCTCTGTGGGGGGGTAAGAAAATGGTGGTGGTGGTTACACAACATCACAAATGTATGAGGTGCGCTTTCCACCTCGGTTCACCTCTGGAAATTACAAGCAACAACAAAAAACAACAACAAACAACAATTGTTGATGCAGAAACTGGTTTTTAGTGACAAGGAGCTGTAGAGAGCAAATGGAGAAGATGGAAAATCCCAAGAAACAAAAACAGTGATAGCAGCCAGCATCTATTTATTGATTGCTATGGCCCCAGTTAATTTACTTAATGCAGTTAGAACTCCCCTGCCTCACAAAATGCACTTAGCCCCAGGTTGTTTACTGACAACTTTGTTTTTATGGAATCTTTATAACCACAGGGTTCAAAAGCCTGCAGGTTGGATTGTAGATGTCACTTAAAGGGGCCAGACAATGGTGAGGGTCTTCGCTTATTTACCTGTTAGTGATGAGAAGCGAGGCCCTGCTCTCTGGCTAGTCAACAAAGACACCCTGAGGCTGGCTTAAGATTTAAGGAGCCTTATTATGCTGTGTTGCTTGCTCAGGGACGGATGCTTACTGTGGTTATCTTGAAGCTGCGTTGATGTAGAACATCTAGAGGTGACTCCCCAAAGTGTAAATTCCACAGTCAAAACGTATCCTTTCCATACATGCTGACTTCAAAAAGGACACCACAAAGATGATCTTTTTGGCACAACTGGGGTCTCCTTGCTGGTACACCTTCCAAATAAGAACTTCTTTCTTCTTCATACTTGGAGTGGGTAACGTTGCTGTGAACTTCCAGAGTCCAGTCCCGTGTTTCAGGTAACAATTACTAAGGACTTGAAGCCCTGGTATTTTCCATCATTTCACACACATGAGAACAATGGATAATTAGTAAGGAAGACCAAAGAAGAATTGACACCATGGAATTATGTTTCAGATGAAGAATTCTAAAAGTACTATGGAGTGCCAAAAGGGCAGATATTTTTTTTTAAATCAGGGTTTTTTGGTATAAAATTCACATATCATACATGTCCCTAATTAGTTGCTTTTTAAAAGAGTTGTATATGCATCATCACAATCCATCCTAGTGCTCCTTCTCACCTCCTACCTTCATCATTTGCTCCCCAAGTCCCCTCTCCACAATAAACCATTGCATCTACTCCTGTGCTTCATAAAATGGGAAACCTAACAAAAACAATAAAAAACAAAAACAAAAGGAAACAAAAGGATAAGAACAACAACAATAATCGTCTAAGGATAAAAACAGAGAATAAAGAAAAAAGCCTACGAGCAACATCAAAAAAGTCAAAGAAATTTCTGTGGTGAAACAAGCAAGAACTATTGGAGCCTATAGCAAATTCAGGTTGGTTCAAAAGGGAGGTCAACTGACCAAGTCTCATATTATACTGTAGTTCAATCAACCATAATCAAATTTCTAATAATCTGTGTCTAATAGCAAAGCAGATTAAGTTCCTCGCTGACTAGACACTCTGCAGCTTGATTTGGGCTTCCCACTGTCCTCCATAGCCTTCTACAAAGTGGGTGTTCCCAACTTAACGGCTAATCTTTTTCTCTCATATTTGGATTCTGTGATCTTCAGATCACACAGGCTGGTGTGCTTCTTTGATGTGGACATAGCTGATATCTCACTTAGATGACTGCTTGTTTGAATACAAGCCTTTAAGACCTAAGACATTATTCCAATGGGCATCATCTGCACTCTTCACCAAAGATGCTGTAGCACCTTTAGCTGCAATGATCTCTTCAGGGAGACGAGTATGGAGCAGGGTCATGTTTGAAGAACTAACCGTGAGAGTTAAGTGGGAGCCCCAGAATCGATCTGCTAGGACAAACACCTTAAAAGAAGTACAGTTATACTGCTCTTTAGAAGCAAGGACACCAAGATTAATAAAGTAAAAGGTCAGAGAAAAAGCGGGAGACTCTCCAGGAGATGGACTGACACAGTGTCTGTCACAATGGGCTCAAACATAAGAACAAGGATGGATAGCGCAGGACCCAGTGGTGTTTTGCTCTGTCTTACACAGGGTTGCTATGAGCATCCAACGGTGCAACTACATGGACTAGGGAAGGAGCCTGGGGGAGCAGTGGGCAAGTGCTTGACCGTGAACTGAAAAGCTGGTGGCTCGAGCTTACTGGTTGCTCCTCTGGGGCAATTCTTTTCTATCCTGCTACAAGTAGGTCATGAGTAGGAATGGACTCCACAGTCATGAGTCTGCACTAGGAAGAAAGGCCTGGCAATTGACTTTTGAAACTCAGTAAATGACAACTCTGGATCGCAGTGGTCCTAGCACCAAATGGTGCTGCTGGTTCCATTGTGCGTGGGGTCTCCAGGGATTAGAGGCAGCCATCAACACATCCTCGAATCCGGAAATGGACCCAAGCTACGAGGCTTCTTTCAGTGGCTCCTTGTGCAACCATGTGATGAGCTAGGCTCTAGTTAGTACGCACTCGGGCAAAGGAGGCTAAGAGAAGATGCGTGATAATACTCTGCGTATTGCATAGCTAATAGGCAGAGGCGTGGTGCAAAGGAATATATAACCAGTCAGTTTGCATGCAAGAAGAAAACAAGTCTGTCTGTAAGAGTGGGATTGCTTTAAGGGAAAAGCAATGCATGGAGGGGGACTCTTGGAAATGGCACAAAGCAGAAAAGGCAGGGGCTATGTGTAAGACTGAAGAAGCATTAGCAGCCCCAAAGCCGTCATGTGTGGTGGGTGCTAGGGGTGGGGGGCATGGACTCAGAAGAAAGTGGCTAACAAAGACAAAGTGGGCGAAAACAAAAATCGCTCATTTTCAAACACTGTCCGGTCCAATAGTGGGAGGCCTGGTTGCCACCAGCCACTCACATCCTGCCCTGAGCACACATACTCAGCCGTGACTCCCGGGCCCCTCGCACTGAAGTGTTCCCTTGCTTTTGCATGCCACCATCCAATCGATTCGGACTCCTGGCCAACCCTTGCTACAGCGTAGCACTTGCAATTGAGTTTTCTAGGCTGTCAACTTCATGGGGGCAGAACACCATCCCCTGGCTCCCAAGGAACCACTGGATGGGTTCAACCCATTACCCTTTTGGTTCGCAGCTGCATGTTTAACCACGGCACCATGAATACTCCTTATAAGCATACTTATGGGTGTGAAGGGGGGATTTGGGACACAGAACCAAGGCACTGAGCTTCTTAACAAAACTTCCCTTATGTAAACAATAGAATCGAAGCTCCAGAAAGCCTCAGTCGCTAACAAGACTCACAATTGCTCCTTTTGGGGTCATGGAGATCAGGCCTTCAATCAGCTCAACTAAGAAGAGGGCCTTGTTATCCTGGGACAAGGTAGCAGGGTGGCACTAGGGGACACTTTATATTAACTATCTCACACAAGGAATAAAGAAATGCACGATTTGGGTCTCTGCTAATTGATCTCAGAAACTTGCAGAAAGGTTGAGGAAAAGTGGTCACATTACCCTTTCTTTACCTGTCTGCACACAATTCAGCAGATTAAAGGGCTCCACAGGGAAAGTACATCTATTCTCCTTGGTACAGCGCCATCTGCAAACTCCCGGAGTGAAAAGAACTTCTGGATTGAAAGGGGCCCTGGGAAATGAGTGCCCCAAAGTCAATAGGCCTGCTGCTGCCGTGGGAAGGCAGACACAGCCGATGGGATCCCACTGAGCGCGAAACACCAGGAGCCCACAGCGGTGGGAGGAGGCGGGTGCGACGGAACACCAGGGTATCCTGGGTAGCCAATCCTGGAAGTCAGCATGATGGGCTCTGACCCTGAAAGCCTGGCTCTCTGGTCCTGCCGTTTCCCAGTCCAATCATTCTCTCGCCAGCCTCTCTAGTACCCTGTGGGCAAAGGCAGATAATGAAGTGCCTGTTCTGGCTCATGCTGTTGCTTTACAAAGGGAGTTTTTCTGTAATTGGTCTATGGGAGGAGAGTTATTGCATCTTCAGGTCCGAATGGCAATACCCAAGTATAATGGCTGCAGTCACTGCCTTTGGAGGACAGTATATTCATGGCCACTTCCTGCAGAATGACAGAGAAGTCAGAAACAGAAGAGTGATGCATGTGTTGGCCTTAGGAAAGGCGATTCCGAATCCTTGCCACCCACCCCATTAAGGATGTCCTGGCTGTTGTTAGTGCCTGTCGAGTTCATTTCAGCTTATAGAGACCCCACTTCCAGCTGCCAGTGGACAGGTTGGTCATTCACTTACGAGGAGCCGTTCCAGAAGTGAGAGGCCTGGCCATCTGTTTCCAATAAAGTTCCCAGTTTAGAACACCTCCTGCTACATGGGGTGGCTATGGGCCAATGAAGACACCAGCGCATTGGGACCCCAGAGAAATACACTTCTTATGTTCACTTTCTCGTCTCTGCCATGGAGTACAGATACTCCCAAATGTCTCGTGAAGTCATACATCAAACAAGAGCCAGCCAACTACCATGGAAGCCATTCTGGGGCCTAGTGACGCTACAGGACAGAATAGAACCACTCCCTAAGGTTCCCAAGGCTTGAAATCTTTACAGGAGGAGATAGCCTCTTCAAGCTCCCTTGAATGGGCTAGTGGTTTCGAACTGCTGGCCTTGCAGTGAACAACCCAATGCCCAACCACTAAGCCTCCAGTGCTCCTTTACTGAAGACTACCTGCCTTGGGCACATGCTCTTTCATAGAACCGTCTAGGGGGGGTTGGTTGGGATTAGATTAACCACAAGCCAAAGGATCAGCTAGGAAGCTTGGAGGGTGGGGTGTTGCTGTCCACGGTAGAGGAACAAATCAGGGAAATGCACTTGAGAACAGGTCCTTCTACAACTTGAAGAGTGTAAGCAAGGTCACTGGGTTCTTCTGGCAGCAAGTGTCGCGGGAATGGGTGTGGCTGCGAACATCTTCAACAGCAACAACAATAATCAATGACCAAAACAGGAAAACAAAAGATGCAGCCATGATGGAATTCACATCTGCTCTTGATAAAAATGCCTCACCATCAATTTGATGGAACCCAGTATTTGGTGCAGGGGAGTGGGAGAGAGCTCTCAGTTCCTTTCCAGGAGATGCTTCCCAAGTCTGAAATCTCTCTCTGAAAAGATGCGCCATCTCTCTTCTGTAAATGAGAGGGGTGATGCTTGGCTTACACCATGGAGTCAACCACTGGAAAGGAATCTGGGGGAGCAGGAAGGCCTGAGAGGATGCTGAGATGGGTCTGCGGCATTGCTGGCTTTAGCTGGCACTCTGTCAGCTCCTAGGAGGCCTTTCCAGGACACTGGCTAAAACCAGCATTTTCCTTTGGGCCCCTGTCACTAGCACAGCCCAGGAAAGGAAGCGCCCTCCTTTTCTCTTCCCAAGGAGTCACAGCGGTACACTGGGGAGACGTGGGCTACGAACTGCAAGGTCAGCAGTTTGATGCACCGGCTGCTCTTTGGCAGACACAGGAGGCTGTGTGCTCCCATCAAGAGTTACAGGGAGATACCCAGCTTGGGGTCTCTGCGAGTGGCAACAGACTTGAGGGCAGCAAGTTCGGTTGCATTTTCTCTTCTCATGAAGCGAAGGGCTGGGCGGGCTAGCACGGCAGTTTTAGAAGACGCATTCTGAAAAGTCCAGTAGCCTGACTTTAAGAGTCTCCTCTCTGTCCCTGACCGTCATGTCACCCCGAGCAAGTTTCTCCGACCCCTCAAAACTTCCTTTTCCTCCCGAGTGAAGTCAAGATGGCAATTAAAAGGATGGCAGCACGGGGTTATCGTGAGGCTTAAATGAGAATCAGGTAACGCATCTGGCACATCATCAGAGCTCCGTGCAGCCAAGCTGTTCTGATGGCCTGATGGCCAGAAGCAGCAGCTATAGGCTTGGCGAATGGTACAACTCCCAACTAATCAAACCAAAGCAAACCCAGCGCCAGCGAGGCAGTTCCGACTCACAGCAACCCTAGGGTTCAGAGAAGATGTGCTCCCGTGGGTTTCTGACTCTGGAAATAGTGACTCAAGTAGAATGCCTCATCTTCCTGGAGAATCCTGGTAGTCGCTAATCCTGCTAGCAGCAGCACAGCTCATAACCCACGATACCAGCAGGGCTCCTTAACTGAGCAGCGAATAAACACTGGACTGGGAGTTATGGATCCCAGTCTTGGCTCTGCAGTTAGTAGGTTGTACAGCCAGGTGTCTGCGATGAAAGGGTACATCTGCTCCTTCTTGTGTGACTTGGTCAAAGCAAAGGCTCCATCTACCTCCTTCCTAAGGTTAAAGCTCAAAGGATTCAATGCCTGAGAAAATCATCAGTGAATGGTACGCTTTCTGTGTTAAATGGAAAGAGTATTCGCTCAGGGCACTCCCTCGAGACAGGGAAATGAGTTAGTTATATTTAACTCAGAAATATGTGGGTTATAATCTTTCTGGGCCTTCCCACCATCCCCTTCAGGGGCAAAAAGAATCCAGCCCATAGCTCAGGTTCAAAGAAGTGCTCTCTGCAAAGGCTATTCTCTACCTCCTAATCTCTTCGGGCCCCACCCTGTGCAGGAGCTTTTAGATGGGCCTGTCACTTTGAAAGGTTCTCGCCACCAAGTCATCAATTTTAGGCATCACCTTGCAGCCGTGACATGTCCAATCTCGCTTACTTTGACCATGACAGTGTGACTGAGGGCTTGGAGCTGCCTGTCACCGTTAATGGCTCAGCCCACAAGACTTGCAAGCTGTCCGTTGCTAGCCCCTGTCCAGTTGGCAGATGGAGTGGCGTGGAGAGTTGTCATCCATCACCAAATAGCAAGCGATCTCTCCTGATGGAGATAAAACAATCGATACGTTTGGATTGCAATCAGAGAGAATATGTTTTCTTGGAACAGGTCTTAATCAGCGTGTGCCCTGTCACACAGCATGCTGGTATGGCCTGTGAACTGTGCAGGGACACATGTCACTTGGAATACCAAAATAGATTTAATTCGGAAATACGCCAACATATACCCCTGTCTCCTATCAGCTCACGGTCTTTGTGAAACCATTCTCATAGCATCCGTACCTGATTTGCTGGACTTCCAGCCTTTTCAGGATCAGACAAAGTAGTGTTTCCAAAGCAGTCGCATAGCCACGTCTTTGTGGGAGGATCTCTAACATTCAGGGCGAAGAAGAACTTAAAGCTCTTTCAACGCAGCCTGCTCCTTTGACGGAAGAAACTCAGGCGCCAAGAGGGGAAAATGACTTCCCCAAGGTCACACAGGGAACTAGTCAGTGGCAGAGCTAGGATTTGAGTCCCCAACACTGGGATCATTGGGGAATGGGATATATGCTTCTTTTTTCTAGACTATTGCTACAATCCCATCGGCATCAGTAGCCAATGCATTTGTGATAGAACACCCTCACTGCCATTTCCAGGGATGGAAGCCCTGTTCTGTGAAGGGTAGAATGTGAAGACATGCACCGCACCGTGTAGAAACCCTCAAGCAGTCAATTGGAACGTAGGGAATTCAACCCGCTTTCCATTTCATGTGTCCTGTAGAGAATTCCCTTCCCTTCCTGCTTGATTGTCTGTTGAGCGTCCATGAAGAAACTGCCTGGGGACCCAGATCAGTCTCCCCACTATCCACCCAGTTCCCCACTATCCACCCAGTTCGGAGACACCAACCTTGAAGTATGTGTTTCTCTACTTTGGACAAACCAAGGTGCAATTTCAGAAAAGCACGTCCGAGTAATGATATGAAAAGATGAGCAGCAAGCATGGGTGGTGGTGTCCTTTCAAATTCTATACTTTGGGGTACAGGGGAAGGAGGTTCCTTCTCATTCTAGGGCAAAAGATATCAGCTGGCAAAGATCCCACACTTCCCAGTTTGGATTTGTCACACACCACCACCCCCACTCCCCTGTACAGGCCAGGAAGAGTATGGAGGATCCGTGCTGGACTCTTTCTACGGAAATGGCCCTTGTCAAGAACCGCAGGTCATGATAGCAAATGTGGTCTTGAGTATCCAGTCAAACGATTCAGCCATTTCCTATCCATTCCTTCGAGTCAACTCAGCAGCATGGCAAGCGGAGTCTCCCCATGGCTGTCATCTTGCAGAAGCAGATCTCGAAGCTTTGTTGTACTACCTCTGGGTAGGTTCGAACCGCCACCCTTGTGGGTTAGTTGTTCAGTGCTATCCATTTGCGCCACCCAGGGTTTCCCGTCTTACACATCACTCAATACTAACTGGTAGGAGGCTCTGGTGGTGTTGTGGTTATAGGGTGGCCTGTTAATGGCAAGGTCATCAATTCAAAACCACCAGAGCCCTCCATGGGAGAAAGACCACGCTTCCTACTCCCATACAGAGCTAGAGTCTCCGAGACTCCCAGGGGTGGTTCGCCCCTATCCTTTGGGTTGCTGCGAGTCAGCAGCGGCTCAGTGGCAGCGAGTTTTGAACTCGAGTCCTTATTAATCACAGTGTAGGAGCTCTGGCTAGGGGCAGGGAAGAAGGGGCTGTGTGGAGGGCGGGGCGGTGGCTCCTGCAGGTCCTTGGTCCTCAAGGAGCTTGCAAAGTAGTCACAGAGACCTGCAAACTCCTCACTAGAATGTGCTGCAGAACCAAATGTGTGCCCTGGGAGGCCCGGGGTGGGAAAGCTGTGAAAGGGACGATTATTCCACTTGGAGGAAGATCAGAAATACCTCAAGGACAAGAGAATGTTAGAGCTAAGCCCGGCACAATGATTCCAATTATTTGGAGATGCGTGTATGCTAACGAAGGGAGTCTTTCTTTAATACTAATTGCCATTTAATTACGAGAAAACCACGTGCCCGATTTTTTTAAGGACACGGTGGACTCAGCCGTGTGCTTCATGCGTCACTGTGAGTCTCTCATGGTTTCGTGGGCTGGTAGGTGGCATGGTGCCTATTGTTAGAGCCCAGGAGACCGGGCGCCCAAGGTCTTATAACATGGTGGTGGTAGGGCCTGCAGTGGGTGTCAGGCAGTCTGCCTAAGAAACTAAACCATTTTCTATAAGGGTGGGTCACATGTTATCCAGCCATAGGATCACGTGAGGCAGGAGGGAATGGGGGAGCTTGTTGAAAGAGCTGAACCAGAGCCCCAGCCCCAATGTCGCTAACCCAGATTCCTGAGTATGTGGCCCAGGGAATCTGTAGTTCAAGTGAGAGCAGTAGGTGAAATGAATTCAAGGGGTTCGAAACCAAAGAGACAGCAGTCGATAGTAATGACCTTTCTTTTTTTCATCATTACCATTCTACTTTGCCCTGTTCTGACGAGTGGCCGAACTGAGCAAGGTGGCAATCAAAGACTTGACAGCTGAGATTTGAAGGGGAGGAAACACGCAAAGAAAAGTGGATGGCAGACACAATAGGAAGGATAGCAGATTCATGCCGGGCATTGGCTATGGAGGGCACGGGACGAGACTGGAAGCCTGGGGGCCCCAGCAGGCTACTTCGGGCTAAGTAGGCTATTGCACACAGAGCCAAACTTCCCTAGGTCTCATGCACCTCTTGGGAAAGAGAGAAAATATTATGCTGCGTATGATGCTAAAAACAACAACAACAAACAGAGTCCTGTGGCCATCAAATAAGAGTGTCATAGTGTTCATGAGTTTGGCTGATAACTTAAAAGATCAGCAGTTCAAAACTGCCAGTCACTCCACAGAAAGCCCCCCTCTCTTGCAGATGCCACCAGGGATCCTTGTGACCACCTCTCTTAATCTCCCTATCTATGCCAGAGCTTGTCTCTGTTTCCCTTTGCCTCCTCCTGCCCCGCCATCACTTTCCCACCTTCTTCCACCACTTAGTACTTTCTCTCTACTAGCTTGTTGTTGCTCTAATACTCACAGGATCTCTAACTGCTCACAGATGCTAGTTCGGCTTCCCTAGTTGTTCCTCTGGTATTGACCTATGTACATGTACATGGACAATACACTGAGGCTGCAGACGGGCCTTGGATCTCGGCTCATAGCTTCCCTCGATACAAAAACACTTTGTTCTAACAAATTGGCATTCTGTGATGCTCATCCCATCCCCTTACGTGATCACTTAAGACAAAATGGGTGCATAAAGAGATGTAGCAAAGACTAAGGATGGTGCCGGTTAGTAGAAGATATAGTGCCTGGGGTCTTAAAGACTTGAAGTCAAACACATCAGTGAAGCAACAAGCCCACATGGAAGAAGCACACCAGTCTGGGCAATCATGAGTTGTCGAGCTTGGGCAACCAGCATCACAAGATTTGCAATAAACAGTAAACAAACAAACAAACAAAAATACATTGGTGAGAATGGAGGGGGCTTGGAGGGAAGACCCAAAGCCTATCATCTATGGACAATGGAACACGCCCCACACACACACTAATGGGTCGTGCAATAGACCTCTGATCCCTTGAGGCCTCCTCACTCCCCCTCCCACTCCTGATATCATGACCTCAGTGTCACCTTTCAATCTAGACTAGACGGGAACATGTATATAGGAATAGGCAAGAGATAAAACTCACAACACATGGAACCCAGGTACTGGAATGGGACTCGAGATACCAAAGGAGTAGGGGAAAGGGGAGGAGGGAAGGAGGGGGGCACTGATCACAATGAATGGTACATATCCACAAATCCCCAACGAGGGGGGAGAAGAACAGAAACAAGAGGGCAAGGGAGATGGCGGCTGGAGCGAGATTTGAAAATAATTAACAATCGGCAATCTATCTGGGGACCACGAGGGTGGGAGGGGGAGAGACAAAAAGAGGAGCTGATCCCAAGGGCTCAATGGAAAATAAATGTCTAGAAAAGAGTGATGGAATCTATGTACGAACATGTTGGATACAATTGATGTATTTGTAACCAGAGTTGTAAGAGCCCCCAATAAAATGATTAAAAAAAAAGAGTTACAGTCTTAGAAACCCACAGGGCCAGTTCTATCCTGTCCTTTTGGGTCACTATGAGTCATAATTGACCGGATGGCAGTGAGTGTGGGTTTTTTGAAGAGCAATTAGATCCCTCACTCCCACTGAGATGACAGTAATCAAACACAAATGTGGAAAACAACCGGTATTGGTGAAGGTGGGACTCTGGAATCCCGTGGATGAGTACTGTGCAATGGTACCACCTTGGCAAACAGTTTGGAAGTTCCTCAAAGGATCAAATGCTTTATTACCATGTGACCCAGCAAGCCCACTCCAAGGTCCAGAAGCAGTAGGCAAGGCAGGAAAGCCTTAAGAGACTTGCACACTCCAGTTCCTCACAACACTTTTCCTGAGTGTCAAAGGAGACACACCCCTGCCACGTCCAAGGAATCAAACTGAAAAACCAAATAGGGCAAGATATGCAATGGAATAATAAACAGGAATTTTGAAAATGTGCAGCAATGGTGTCTTGGCAAATCTTCCATCGAGGGCCATCCATCGAGGTTGATAAGCTCTCTTCTGAAGGCGGTGTGCCCCTCTCTGGACATCCCTCCCTGAAGAGTCCTGGGTTCTGCAATTGACACATGTAGATGGCCTTGTTCGCGTTGTCAGAGGCTCATGCTCCTTTCTAACCCACACAAAGGCTCCGTATTAAGATAAACCTGGTGGACTGCCTCCCCAAAAGATGAAAGGGCAGAAAACCCAGTGGAGTGGCCAGGAGTCAGAATCCAGGACATGGCAAAGGGCAAAGGACAGCCAGCGAGAAGAAGTTGCGGTCGACTGTCATCAAGTGGATTCCCCCTCCCGGCAACCCTATCAAGCAAGACCGAGTTGCCCCGCAGAGTCTCTGAGACTGACACTTTTCACGGGAATCAATTTTCAAAAACATTCAGGATTCCATCCTCAGAGCGGTGGGTGGTTTCAAACTGCCGACCTTGTGTTAGCAACCCAGCAAGTAACCACCACGCCACCAGGGATCCTCTATGAAAAGCCTTTTGTCTCAGAATGGTGTTAACTTGCTGGTCTGATTTGGTAGGCCTGAAATGGTGCCTTCCGCCATTGACTCATCAACAGACCACAGTGAGTAGCTAGAGTTGAATCCATTCACTTTAGCTCATGAAGACAAAGACTACCATGGGGCTTTAAGAAGCTCTTCTTTATCCATATTGGCGAGAAAATGAGCGGTTCCAAACCAAAGAACATTCTGTGGGGATGTGGTACTCAATTCTAAGATGATACTGCTTTCCATGACGTGTTGTTTCCATGCCTCAGAGGATACCTTGATTGGCTGTGTATCACGTTCTAGTGACATGGCTCATTCCATTTCAGTTTCTCAGCAACCCTATGCAGTAAATAATTCTCTGATGACCAGTTCACATAGGAGAACAATGAGGCTCAGAGAGCTTAAGCTACTTAACTTGGCCTGTTTCACACGATTGGAAAATGAAGGCAGTAGCACTGGGACTTTAGGTCTGACCTCCAAGGCTTGATCATGAAGGCTTATGTCTAAGGTAGTCAGTGTAAGGGCAAAGGTTCAATGTCAACAGAAAAAGTCCAGGGCCCAGGTCTGCAGGGTCCCCAAAGAGATCACCAATGGGGCTATTGTCCCAGTTGACTTGAGATGGCCAAGGTCTTGGCTCTTTAAAGGGCACTGCTGCTACTGCTGCTGCTGCAGATGACAGTCTTCCCAAGTGACCCACCCCCCCATGAAACTCTCTGCCATCAGTAGTCCATCTCGCTTAAGAACTAGATCCTTAAAGCAACAGTCAAGAAATCACACCATGTCTTGATGGGGCATATGGGCAGAAGAATTCTTTAATGTGTTAGCAGTCAAAGACGTCACTTTGAGGATTAAGGGAAGCCTGATTCAAACCCTGGTATTTTACATTGTCGACTAGTTGTGGGAGGGGGACTGGCTTGTGGAGTGCAGTGCCTGTAGGTTTTAGATTGGGGGTTTGCTGACCCATTTGAGCCAGAGTGCAGTATTTTCAGGAAGAGGTTTATGGCAGAGGAACAGCCCTTTGGGCATTCATTTCTAGCCTTAAAAGGGTTTTGAAACAGGAGGTTGAGGGCCACCGAGAAGCCTGCGGGGACCCAGCAAAGAAGAAACTGCCCTAACTGAACAACTGCATACGGAGCCTTTTCCAACTGAATTGAAAACTGTTAACTTCCCAATAACACCAGCACCATGAGCACTCTACCTGCATTCTCTGTGGCCGCTGTAATGAATTCTCGAACCCATGTCACCTCTCCTCTTTCCCTTTCATTGGCCTCACCCATTGGCCTCGTTTTGTTTTTCATACTATTCTAGAACTTTCTGTGTTTTCTCTTTTCAGGCGAAATATCTGTCTGCAAACGTCCATCCAAGCCGCCGTGCTCTGTAATATTTGGCTTTTCATCCAGATTTCAGGCATAAGCAACATTCAAATGTGCTGCTTTTATGTGATGTGATTAACAGGCCTGAACAGTGTGTGTATGAATCATCAACCCCTCTTGTGTAATAACTTCCCCCCTTTGAATAAGGCGCTGATCCATTGATTACATCAGTTGCAAAGGTTGAATTGGAGAGGTAAAATTGGCAGGCAGGACGGGATTACCAGACACTAATTCTCCTTCCTCAGGGCAAGTGCTATAAATGTGTAGCTAGAGAAGAGTCTGGCCATCTTCAGAGAAGTCGCTGGTGCTGAAATGAAAGCCATCAGACAAAGAATGGCTTTTCCCCCACCACAAATCACCCTGCACTTTATGAGCAACAGGTAAACAAGAAACTTTTGAAAAGCGGGAAGACAATCATATTTCCCATTCAGCAACGGTTTTATTTCAGGAGGGCCTGCAGCCTTAGTAGTTTGGAATAAGAGTTAATTTGCCCTCGGTCTTTATAAACCTGGGGGCACTGAAATGCACACAGCACCGAAATAGAACAGTTTCCTCCCCTTCACGGAAAGTGGCTCAGAGGGAGAAAGCAGGCTCATCAATTGCATTTGCAGATACCCGCACTGCTTCTCCAGTACCTAACTTCCCCTAGCAGACTGGCAGAGCTCTTAGATACCCCGTCTGACTTCAAACTACAAGAGCCGTTCTTCAGAGATGGCACAAGAGATAAATAACACCCATGCCTAAAAAACTTGGGGCTTCACAGGCAGATCAAGTCCAGAATAGTCATAAACACATCACAACACACACACACACACACACACAGAGATTAGAGTGGAGGCGAAACAAAGCGACAGCTGAGTTCCTCAGAAGGGACAATGACTTCTTGGGCAACTGATCTTCCTAAGTCTTGGTGTCTCAGACCGGAAAAGCCAACCCTCTCTTCTGCAGAAATGCCTTCTGTTCCTTGCTGTGGCTCTTTTACAATGAACACAATTCGGTCATGCTGTTTCCTTATTCACCATCAACAGCATCACTGCCACCTTCGTTTGACGCTATCATCATCAGACTAAATGGTTTGTATAGATTACTTCATTTATTCCCCAAAAAACTCTTGTAAGGTAAATTATATATATATCCTACTTGGGGATAGCTATCAGTTCCTGGGTGCTAATGCATTATGTGGGGGAGTGGGGTGGAGGTTGTGTGGTAAAAGGTTCCCCTTTCATACAGGGAGCATGAGTTCAACTCTCAGCTAATATTTCAAGCACAGGCAATTCCTCATCTCTCCATGGAGACTTGTAGGTCATCTACCATCTCAACGGATGGGGACTAGGAAGAAAGGCCTGGCAATCTACTTCTGCAGATCAGTCAGCTCATTGATCATAGGGGAGATGGGATGAGGTAGCGATTCATTCTGTTGTCCGTAGCCTCCTTTCTTACAGTGACTCTGTTACTAACCCTGTTGTACACACACACAAACTGAAGACCAGAGAAAGGAGGGAATCATCATGTGAATCTAAGCAACAGAATCAGAACTGGAATCCGTGCTTTTCAGATTCCAGAGCGCACAGTTTTCCTCCTGACTGGATTCAGGTCGTCACTGTGTGCCTCCTGGTGTCTAGCTCCCACTCGACAGAGGGTAGAACATCAATGAATTTCCCAGTTGCCTTCCTGAGTGGAAGTCCCCACCATTTCTCCACCGACAAGCGCTTTGCCCTGTAGAGATAGCTAAGGGGAGGAAATTAAAGTTGCCCTGAAGCTGATGCCAACGCATGGCAGCCCCATGTGTGCAGCAGAGAACTCGCTGCTCTGCAGGGTTTCCACAGCTGTGGCCTTTGGACAACAAGCCTGTTATCTGAGCCTGCTCCAGGTGGCTTCCAGCTGCCTCCTGCAGTTAGTTGTTGAGCACTTCACCATTTGCACCAGGGAGGACTCAGAGCAATTCACCCATGCTTCACGCAGGCACCACGGCCTATTCCTAACTACAAAACACAATAGCACAACCCAACAAAACAATCCCTATGCCAGAGGATTAGGAGACTTCACCGGGGGCATTGCGATTTCTCTGGAACTCATTGGTTCCCACTCTGATGGTGAGTGTTATTTTAACTCTTGAACAGAGTCGCTCTTCAAAAAAACACAGACCTTGATGTCTGGTAGGAGAGATGCTCAAAATGTTGGTTGAATGAATGTATGCATGAATGCAAGCAAAGACTGTAAGGAAGTTAGCGAGAGCAGGACTCTTGATTTTTTTATTTTGTCATATCTTCATGACTGTTCCTTGTTTTCGAATAAAGTATATCTTCTTAGAAGTGTTTGAAGAAAGATAAAAGAACCACAAGATTTTACCAAAGGGGCGGGAGCGGTTAGGAAACATATGAGTAAGAAATGTAAGAATGATCTGGAGGATGAAGTGGTATTTTCTAATTGAGGTGTGTGTGTGTGTGTGTGTGTGTATAGACTGACAAGAAGCAGCTGCTGAAACCCCTTCTTTGTGTTCTGCATATAACTTTAGAAAGGAAGACAAGTTTTACTCCTTCTGTTCAACCCCTAAGAAAGAAACAGGAAACAGATCACACTTAAAAAAAAAAAAAAGGTCTTAATGACCTTCAAGGAAAGCTCAGATCTCAAAGCACAAACTGGATGTTTGGGCTTGGGCCCCATAGAGCCCAGTTCACACAGGAAGCCTTTGGCATGTGAAGCCAAGTTCAGCCTCAGGGAAAATGCTGTCACACCAAATCATCTTAGAGGGTGCTGTTCCAATGAGACTTCAAGGACTTTCCTTTGCCTAAAAATAAAGTCCAGGGTGAGTTCACAATTTGTAATTTATGAAAGCTTCTGGCATTTATTTGAGGTCTTCATTTTGATCCCTGCTTGGATGTGAAGTATCACGTGACCCCCCATCTCATTGTTCCTGGATTTGTACAACAGAACCTTTTATTTTCCGAACAGTAATTAGCATGAAATATGACTTATGGCATCCTAAACTATGTGCTCTCTAAATGGTAAATGGTGGTCATTAGTATAAGATGAAAGTCATATATTGGATACATTCTTGTAATTATTATAAAGAAATGGCCCGGTCATGGTCTCAAATCAAATTAAAGAGGCATAAAATTCAATTTCATTTTCTCAAGATCTGTGTAAAAGTTGAGCACACAGAGAGTGCCATTGCAAATGCAACACACTGGCACAGGAGTCGTTTCTGCAAAGACCTTGTAAAATGACATATTTCCAGAATTTTCCAGGACCAATGTAAGAGTTTTCTCAAAGCCGCCATAAACTGCTTTCAATCACAAGAAAGCCAAATTCGGGTTTAACAGATCAGATTAGCCATCCCTAGTTTTCATTTTCGCTATAGGGAAATATAACATCGCCCCAAATGAAAAGATGCAAAAATAATCTTAAACTGGCAAGACCATTTCAGAAACAAAGGCATAGCGATTTCAGCTTTTCCAATTAGTTTCCCACAAGTATCTGTGCCACAGATATAGAATTCAAAAGTCAGCCTGAACCCCCTCTGATTGAAAAGACAGACAATAGCAAGTGTTGATGAGGTTATAAGTCTTCATGGACTGCTGCTAGGGTTCTAAAATGGTACTGCCTTTGAAAAGCAGTCCATCCAAGGAAAAACATTGAATAAACAGATGATCCAGCAATGCCACTGTAATTTTCTCCACTTGAAATGAAAACACATGTCCATAACAAAGAAGCTGATCGTGAATAATCATGGGGGTATTATGCAACAAGACTCGCAAAGCTAATACATTCTATTTCCCTGAAGTGCCCAGGATAGGCCAGCCTGTAGAGGAAGATGGGGAGTGGATGGCAGGGACTGCGCCTACGTAGAGTAGCAATGGGGAAGGACCGCTAGTGGGTGGGGAGGGTGTTGGAATGTTCTAAAATTAGACTGTGGCGATGGTTGCACAGCTCTATAAATATACTTTTAAGAACCACAGACTCCTATCTATTCAAGGATGATATGTATGTTGTGTGAACTGTATCTCAATATAGTTTCATTTTTGAAAACTCAATATTCAAGAAACAGGCTGAGAATTACGAAAATTCTTCCGACAGCACCTATGGTAAATGCATTCCTGCAGAAGCATATTATTAAAAGGGAGAAAGTTGAGCATCGACTGTGAGAGACAGTATTCTTGGAGGTGGGGCTACAGATAAAAACATACGCTACAAAAAGCCCCTGCCTGAATTCAAGGAGGTGCCATTCGACTGGTATGATCTGGAGCCTGGTGGCATGGTGGTCCTGTGTTGGACTGCTACCTACAGGGTCAGCAGTTCAAAACCATCAGCTAGTCCATGGGAGACAGGCCTTTCTACTCCCATAAAGAGTGACAGTCTCAGAAACTCACAGAGACCATTCTATCCTGTCCTGTGAGAGTCGGAATCAACTTAATGGCAGTTGAGTTTTGCTTGGGGAAAACGGGCATAACATTAGGTTTGGTCAGATCCCTAGTAGACAATGTGGGGGGGCTGGTGAGAGAAAAACTCCAGAACCTACTTATTCATTCATATAAGAATGCTACTCGCATGTTTTCTGTTCTCCAGTCTGAAAATTGATTTTTAGGACAGAGCAAATCATCCTGTTTCCAGACACAATAATCCCCACAGAGCATGGCTTACAACAGCTAAATCCCAGCTCCTCTTGCCAGGACACTTTGTCTGTTGGGGTCAAGGCCAAAGGAAAGGCAGGGGCACCGGAAGCTGAGCTTGTTTTCGCAGTCCCTTCAAGCAACAGAAGAGCACAACACAGTGCTACAAGCATCAGCACAGCTGATTCACTTAAACCTGGGTCTCGTGCTCAAGAATGGCTTCGTTTCCACAGGAGTTCCCCTTGTAAAGTACACTTTTGGTCATGACCCACATCAGTGACTGCCGCTCCCAACAGCACCGAGCGGCTCTGTGGTCTTGAGAGCATCTTGCTCCTTCAAACTCAGCATCCTACTCAGCGTGCCCTAAAGATCAGCCCCCTCTGCTCCAGCTGGTTAGGGGGCCCAGCCTTTTCCGACAGACATCAAGCTATTTGCTTTTCTCATACTACTCACAACACGCCTCCATTCTCAACTTAGGGCTCTTCAAGACCCAGCTTAAGTTCTGGGCTCCAGGAAAATCCTAGAGCTTGCCAGGCACACAGAGCTCAATGATCGCAACTCAAAGATGCATGCAGGTGGAGTTTTCTCCTCTTTCCTAATACTGAGGACCCCTAGTGGCAGAGTGGTTATGCACTGAACTGTCAACCACAAGGTCGGCAGTTCAAAACCAAGAGCAGAATGCAGCTGTCGGCTCCCATAAAGATTTCCAGTTTCAGAAATGCATGGGGGCAGATCTACTCTGCCCTATAAGGCCACTATCCGTTCAAATCAACTAGAGAGGGAGTTTCCTAAGCCTGAGACCTTCACAGTCACACCATGTGCATAAGGCACACCATGTCTTCATGCCATTGGCATGATTCCCAGTCCTCCACTATGGGGCTTCAAGTTCTTCTGCCTTTTTCCATTCACTAACACGAAACATACTGAGGTTCGTTATGTTACCAACCATCTCGATCATCTTTCGACTAATCTGTCAAGTGAATTCCCCACTCTCAACAAAGCTGTACTGCAATGATACTAGCTGCAAGGCAGGCCTGGACAGTTGACAGTCATTTTGTTTGTTCCACGTTCTGACATAAGAAGTCCTGCCATCCAATGAAATCCTGCTCTGCCCTCCACCTTCACAGACTTGAACTTACCTGCTAGTTATAGTTAAACACGTGGCTTTGCAGATGGATCCGTGGGTGGTTGAAATGGAAAAGCATATATGGGGTGATTTAGGAACGCTTTGCAAACCATAAAGTGATTAATCCCATGAAAGAGAACAAGTAATATTAAAAAAATACAAAGGAATTCTTTTCTTCAGGTGTCTTCAGCAGTGGCATGATTGTGGGGCAAGTGGTTAATTAGATTAACCAAACAAGGGAGCAAACAAAACCTCACTGCTGTTGAGTCCATTCTGATTCACAGCAACCCCACAGGGCAGGACAAAACAGTCCCTGTGGATTTCCAAGTCTGTAACTCTTGATGGGAATAGATTCCCTCAGCTTTCACCAGTGCAGTGGTTCTCAACCTGTGGGTCGCGACCCCTTTGGGGGTCGAATGACCCTTTCACAGGAATCGCCTGATTCATAACAGTAGCTAAATGACAGGGAGGAAATCACAATGAAAAAGAATCTTTATGGTTGGGTGGTGGTGTCACCACTACATGAGAAACTGTATGAAAGGGTTGTAGCAATAGGAAGGTTGACAACCACTGCTCCAGTGGAGCGGCTGATGGCTTTGAACTACTGCCTTCACAGTTAGCAGCCTAACAGGTCACCATTCTGCAACCATAACACCAAGGGCAAACCTGCAGCCATCAAGTCCATGCCGACTCAAAGCGATACTAGAGGTCGGGGTTCGAAGTACCTCTGTGGGTTTCAGAATCTGCCACCCTCAGTGGGGGTAGAGAGTCCTATCTTTATCCTGAGGAGTGGCTAGTGATTTCAAACTGTGGTCAACATGTACCCACTACTGCCCACCCCAGAACTCTGTGAATTCGGTCACATGATATAATTGGAGGTGCAGGCAAAATGGAGGGAATTCTGAAAGAAAGATGACACATGCAAGATAGAGAGAAGGGAAGAGTCTGGAGAATATGGATTGTGGCCCACAGAGAGATTCCAAAAGACCGAATGAAGGATAGCACTGTGCAAACAAGGCAATGACTCTCCAAGACATATCTGTAGCATCTTCAACTTTTCATCTCCCAAACTCAGGGCTCAAACTATCACGTGGATGTTCTGTGGTCTTGGGTTCACAAAACTAAGAGATCCCATAGCTGCGTGTGTAGTCTTTACTCTCGAGTTCAACTGGGCTTCATGCTTTCTCTCTTTGTAGCAACCAAGGATGAAATGAAGGCCCTGACTTCTTTCTACCCATCCTCCCTCCAACCCATGCCACTCACCCCAGTCAGCTTTACTTCCCAAATACCGCTTGCCAAGCACATTATTCTTCTGTGAGAACTCACGTGATTCTGTCCCATTATGCTAGTATTCAAGGTTCCCAAATGATCTCAGGAATCATCATCTTCTGGTGTCCGCCTTCTCCTCCACTCCAGCCACGAAGACTTTTCGCCACCACAAACCTACCAAACACATTGCTCTCTCACAATCCCTAGCGCATGCACTTTTCTCCACCTGAAGTGCTCTATCTGCTTAGCAACATCTTAGCCAACTTTTCCAAGTCCACATGGCTGCTAACCACAAGGTGAACGGTTCAAATGCACCAGACCCTCCACCAAGCAAACATGAGGCTATGTTTATAAATATTTACACTTTCAGAGTTGACTCATGGTGATTCTGAGTCTCTAAGCACACCAGCCCACACATTCTAGCGAATTCCCATCCCTCTTGTTTTTGGATTTGACAATCACATATGTATGATAGCTCATTTAAAAGATCAGTGGTTCTCTTGTTGTTTTTGTTTGTTTGTTTGTTTGTTTGCTTGCTTTGGGGGTATCACTGCCTCTGGTGGTCATGGGAGCTACCCAGCCTTGCTCCTGGAGAGCTGCTGCTGGATTTGCACCTCCAAGCCAGTGGGCCGCAGTCCCACACTCAACCACTATGCCACCGGGGCTCAGCCCTCTCATCAGTGGTTTTCAATACAAAAATATTTTGTATCCCAGAGGACATGTGAAATGTTTAGAAGGGTCTATGGCTTGAGACCGCCCCTTGGGAGGAAAGCCCAGGAAAATTGCTCCCAGGATGACTTCCCACCAGGGGAGGCTTTCAGGTCATCGAGGGTGGTGATGAGTCAGCATCGATTCAATCACTACAACAGCAATAACAACCACAACAAAAGAGAGATTTCAGGGTCATCATAACCTGAGGGATGTTCTATTGGCATCTAGTGGGTAGAGAACACTATAGATGCTAAACAGCCTAGAATACACACGGCAGTCAAGTTAGCAAAGCACTTCCTTAGCTCAGAGGTTGAGGAACCCCAATTTACACATACAAATAAATCTAAGGGTTGTCTCCGCAAGCTCTTGAGCAACAATGGGACCCGAAACAGTGGCCAGCCCAGCTCTGGGCACATCTGAGAGCATGCCTCCAGGGATGTAATAATATTTGTTGATTATGGGTCACCATCTATCAGGAAGAGTAAAGAGAGGATTGTACTCAGATGACGACCTTAGTTTTATGCTTTCGCCTAGTGGCTTTTAGACAAAAAATATATTCTAACATATCACTTTTAAAGATTGAAATGTTAGAGTAATGGCCAATGTCCTTTCATCTTAAAACCTCTATGAAAGGGATGGGTGGCTCCTACTAAAGAAACAGGGATGACCAGCAGTTCAGTGACTTTTGTACAATTGCCAGTTCTGATGGAATGAGAGAGAACAAATATCTTGATCTTTCACTTCTCTCTCAGTTGGGGCTGAACAGCAGAGAGCGAATCAATTCACCTGTTCAGTAGACAGTGGACAGACTCATATTGGTAGCAGACACTGGGTTAGTAGGCTCTGTTCTTAGGCTTTGGTGCAATGCAGGTTCTGCTGGAAGCCATATCGTGCCAGAAGCCTATGTCACTGGCAGAGGGAGCCTTTTCCCCTAGAAGAAATACTACGCTCGTGGCCAGAGGTTAGTCACCCCAGGATAACATACACACAAAAAAGCATAGGCACATGGTTATACTGATTTTATAATAAATTAACACAGGTTTCTAAATCCTTAAAGTAAAACCATGAATCCCAGATCCAATGATGTATATATACCTTCACCATAAAACACCCCCTCCCCCACTACATGACAAAGTCAACTCAAACCTGATAGATTTGTACTAAGAAATGGTTATTGATTGTGGCGTGAAGAAATGAGTGGGCATCCAGAAGTTCATGGATAAACAGGATGAAACTACCACACCGCAGGTCACCCTCATTGTTGTAACCATCCAGAAGTAGCTATCAGCAGATAGCCTGCTTGTGGCCAGGCATGGACCTTGTACAAATTGGGAAGGCGCTGCCACCAAGGACCCAAACACAACAATGCCTGGAAAGAAGGATGTAGTGCTGAGTTGTGCTTCCTTCTGTGTACACAGGCCACTTGAGTCAGAATGAACCACCCCTGACAACAACAATTTGGAAGGGAGAAGCCTTGGTGGAGCCATCTTGACTGTGAATGCAAAAGTTTGAAACCCATCTACGAGGTGATCTGCTCTCATCAAGATCACAGTTGCAGGTCATTCATTGAACCAGTCCTGACTCCTACCAATCCAGCAGCATTGAGTCGATGAACTGTTCGTTTGGGTTTCTGAGAGGGGAGCTCTTTATGAAAGCTGGTTGCCAGGTCTTTCTCTCGCTTCACAAGAATGGTCAGTTCAAACGACAGGCTTTTAGATGAAAAGACAAATGCTTATCCATTGCATCACCAGGATCCCTTCCATAAAGATTGTGGCTTAGGAAATCATACAGGACGGCACCACTCTTGTTACTTGGGGTCACTCTGAGTCGGATTCAACTCGACAGTACCAATGAACCACATTGGGGAAGGGCTGGCGATGCATAGCAGAACTGTTAAACCCTAATTCTTTTTAAGTATTGTCTTAAGAATGCTGAAGTTGGTCTCTTCTTTCCCTTCAGGGCCTTTCTTGATACCTGACTGACAGTTATTAGGGAACTTCGGTCCTCCCGGAAAAGCCATCAAGACATTGACTGGATCATCCACACTCTGTTGTACAAAAGAAGCTTTCCAACACGGTTCATGGAATGATGAAAACAGATCAAAGAAAGCATCCAGGAAGAGGGCAAGATGCTGTGGGGAGAACTGCTGTGTGCATGTTCCTGAAGCAGAAGCCACCTAGCTCAGCAGCCTGTGGCAACACCAAGGGTGCCGAGATGACCAGCTGGGAATGCAGGCCTGGGTCCAGTCCAGAGGAAAACCCAGGGTGAACTCCGGCTGGGATGAGATCTGTGTGCATCTGGCTGGGATTCCGCAGCAGTTCCAGCCATTTTGAAGGCCTGAGCCTCCATCCTTCCCAATTGACTCCCTACCTCATTGAAGATACTTTACAGCCTTTGCCTGGGCCCAGGAGGACTATCTAGTAAATGAAGCT
Source organism: Nesogale talazaci (assembly GCA_004026705.1). NCBI lineage: Eukaryota > Metazoa > Chordata > Mammalia > Afrosoricida > Tenrecidae > Nesogale > Nesogale talazaci. The sequence goes on along the minus strand of PVJH01001512.1, from coordinate 113,216 downwards.
GCTCAGAAGTAGATTAAATGTGCACGCTGTGTCCTGGCAGAGAAGCCCTGTCTCATCTAAGAATTAGTGAAAAATCATAATTTTCACTAGATGCAAATATCACATTACGATCATTTCGGGGGTGGGGGTGGGGCAAGAACAGGGATGGGGTGGCAAGAGCAGGGATGGGGGAACCCGAAAGAGTACAGTACAACTGTCAGCTATGGCTCTCTGAGAGGCTAGTTTTAAATTGGATCAAAACCTCAACAGCCTTTTAAAAAGCTCATTAAGATCTGAGCCACAAAATAAACTTGAAAGGAATGAGAGCAAAGCTTCTTTTAATTAATGGAGGCCAACGCAATATTTGCAGAAGTCGATTTGGGGGAAGATTCATTTGAGAGGAAGCCAAGTCCTGTGATCCCCACATGAGTCGTGCCCTCTCTCTGCACACATAATAATGATTGCAAGACTTGGCCTCGCTTGAGCTTTTACCGGGTCTGTTCTGCACTAAGCACTTTAGATGCCGAAATCTCCTTATTCCTCCCATGAATCCAATGAAGTTAAACAACAACAACCACACACTGACATCAACCCATGCCCCCCACGTGTTACACAATAGCGCCCTAAGGTTTTCTCAAGGAGCCCCCTGGAATAACAGTTGTGAGTTGGCTGCCAAATGAAAGGTTAATAGTTCAAAACTACCAGGCGATTTGGGGCAAAAAGACAGGGCTTTCTGCTCTGTAAAGAGGTCCAGACTTGGAACTCAACAGAGGCAGTTCTACCCTGTCCTCTTGCTATGGATTGGTACCACCTTGATGGTGTCATTTGGGCTTTTTGATAGGGTTTTCTTGGCTCCCCAGGCCTTTCTTCTACAGCATGATTCCACACGCCAAACTCCCTGCCAGGGGGGTCCGTTCTGTCTCAGTGATCCTCTAAGACAGGGTCCAACAGCCTTGAGGGTTTATGAGGCTAGAACTCTGGTGGGCAGAGGAAGCCTCATCTTTTTCTCTCAGAGTAGCAGATGGTTTCAAGCTGCTGACCTGGCATTCCCCACTCAATGCATCACCACTAATGCCACCAGGGCTCCTCTCACACCACCACAGGGTGGGTTCGAACTCTCAGCCTTTAGGTAAAGAGTTGAATGCAAACCATTTCAGTCTTCAGTTACTATCTCAGCTGACAGATAAGGAAATGGGAGACTCAGAGAAACGGCGGCTGTTCCACACCCCCAGCCAGCAAGAGGCAGCATCCCAATTCCAACCCAGGCAGTCTTTCAACAGAGGCCCTCTCTGTAAGCTCCCCTTCCCATCACCTGGGCTTCCCTCCCACTTTTACCTGGTCTCCCACATCTGCCAGCTGCCCTTCTCTGAAAGGAGGGGTTGAAACACCCCTACAGGGAAGTCAGCAGAAGCCTGAAGGCCGTTGTGAACAATTTTGGCCTGAATTGTGCAGGTGCCAACGTCCCCCCGCCCCCGTTTGCTCATTCTCTTTCTGGCCAGTGCTTCTTTCACACTGAGCTTTTCAGCCTGGCTGTAATCTCCCTCCCTTTCCTTAGGATGGATTGACCTACAGTGGCATCTTAAAACATAAAAGCTTTCCATTGTCCAGCAAATTTCTGGACCCAAATTCTCTCAACTCCGACCATCCTCCTCCTTCTCATCTTGCTTGATAGCAACATCTTTGGTTCCAAGCCACAAAATGGTGACCATTTCTAGGATACTAGACACAAATCGGCACCCTGTACAAGACAAGCACTCGGCTGTCATCCTAGCACCAGAATCTCATAACGATTCCCAAAAGCAGGCACTCTTCTTGTTCTTGTTTGACAAGTAAGGAAATTGAGGCTCAGCTCAACTCAACTCAACTGCCTACCACTGTTTTGATGCGGACTTATAGTGACCCTGTAGGGCAGAGCAGAACCCTGTGGGTTTCTGAAACCCTAACTCTTTATGGGATGAGAAAGGCCCATCTTTTTGCCCAGACACAGCGGGTGGCCTCAAACTGCTGACTTTTCAGAGCGCAGCTCACTGCACAACCATTTCATCACCAGGGGCTCAGCTAGAATATCGGATGGACCTAATGGAGCTTAGCAAAGAAGGACTGTCAGAAGGTCAGGGCTCGGAGCTGGAAGATGTAGAAAAAGTTGTTTCAGGTTGTTGAACCTCAATGCTCCCTACATGACAGAAAACCCCAAACCTACTGCCATCCATTGGATCCAGGCGCAGAGTGATACTGCAGTGCAAAGTAGAACCACGGAACTGCTGGTGGGTTTGAACTGCCAGTCTTGCAATGAACCACACACCTGGGAATCCACTGCCTCACCTGCTGCATGAGCAGGCTGTGAAATGAAAAGGGATGACACATGCAAAGCTTTCCCACAGCCCCAAACCAAATAGATGTTCAGGGAGGCCTCCAGTCTCCAGAGGATTAGAGCATGCAAAGGAAGAGGCAGGCGAGCTCACTGGAGCTGAGCCCTTAGCTCTCACACCCAGCTGCGCTTATCCACATTGTGCCCACAAATGGGCTCTGTCTAGGAGCGGCGCATAAAGTGACAGAATGTGGCTGCACTCATTAGCGAGCCCGCTGGACAGAGATGTGCTTCAAACCACACACAGCCATGCACTACCTCACTTACATTGTCTTGTCACAGACTCCGGGGGCTGAAAGAGGATGGGACTCTTTTCGGGTTGAGGCAAGGATGAATCTGAATGTGCTGCACAGAATAAGGACGGCCCTAAAGTGAAACCGCATCGCAAATGATCCACTGGGTTTGGAAAATTCCAAGGTTTTATAAATGTAATTTCGCGTGCGCTGTATTAAAAAGAGAAAGAAAAAGTCGTGTTCAGGGTTCGTGTGTGAGATCGGAGGTTCAAGGCTACCCAAAGGTGCCCCGGGAGTAAGGCCAGGCATCTACTTCTGAAAAATCAGCCATTGGAAAGTCTATGGAGCACAGTGAAGGTCTGCCGTACATAGGATCCCCAGGAATTGGGGCGGGTTGAACCAATGGGCAACTGGTAAACGTAATAATCAATATGTATGCCAAGAGGAGCAATTCTCTCTCATGCAGAATCTGAGAAAGCTTCATCGAGAAGACAACCGTGCTGGATCTTGAATAAAGTGAGGGTTGGCCAAGGCGGTAAGAAGAGGGGCCTTGCTTTTCAGGCCAAAGAAAAGGCCAGCACAAAGGCACGGAGGTTTGTGAGGAAGCAGGGTATGGTCTGGAATGGAAAGCGCAGTTCAAATGAAAATATAAAGACCAAGAGTCAGATGATGCCATGCCACGAAGCAGAGAGGGTGTGCTGTCCTTGCAACGTGTCCTGCAGAAGACACTAAGCAAGGCCTGGTCTTGAACACATGAGTGTGGGAGGGGGATTTCATGGTGGAATCTACTTCAGATACCTAACTGTACAAAGGCAGACATATTTTAAACTGAAAGACTCCCCAGAGAATTAACTGTATATTTTGAGTCTCCAAGAGAAGAACAGTGTGGTATCTAACGTTTTACAGATCTACGTGTACATCTGCTGCACAAGACCTCTTTAGGGTATCCAAATGCAGGGGAGCTGCTTTGAGGACTAAGGTGCCCCTGACTCTAGAATTGTATGCATGTGAAAGTTGGATGCTGAATAAAGAAGACTGAAGAAAAGTCCACGTATTTGCATTGTGGTGTGGAAGGCCAAACCGATCTGTCTTGGAAGAAGAACAGCCAAGGAACTCCTTAGAGGCAAGGCTGGTGAGGCTTTGTCTTACAAATTCTGGATATATTGTCAGGGGAGAGACTAGTCCCTGGAGAAGGACATTCTGCTCGGTAGAGGGGCAAAAGAAATAAAGGAAAGTCCTTCAGGAGATGGACTGACCCAGTGGCTTCCACCATGGACTCAAGCGTATGAACTAGTGTGAGGATGATGCAGGACTGGGCTGGGTTTTATGCATATGGTCGCTATGGGTCAGAATCAACTCGATGCCACCACACCACCACCACGTTACTTAACAGAGTTACTCCACTTTCCCATTTTCCACAAAGCATCCCATAGAGGTGGGGTGGACTGGAATGTACTTTGGGGGAAGATAAGTCCAGTAAGCTGTTGAAGAGTGTAAACGGGGCCTGGAGAGATCCTTGTCGGCAGTGTAGGAGAAATAACAGTGCGGAAAAGAAGAATCCGAGAGACAGTCTCGAAAAAATTGAGGTATGGAGTTTTGGTTTAGTGTGGGACAAAGATAACTGTTCAGTGCCTGCTACCGAGAGTGAACATTTAGACCAAGGAATCTAGAGGAAAACCCTGATCCAAAGGGACTCTGGACTTGCTGGGGCCATTAAAGCTGGATGACAACATTGCTCTTTGGACAGGATGTAAATGGAAGAGTCTGAAATTCTTCCAAGGAAGGGTGAGAGTTGGAAACTCGGCCTTCAGAAGTGGACAGACCTAGATGGAAGCAATGCTGAGCAACAACCGCTGCCCACATTCGTAAGACTGCTTCATCGAGGTCTCCATGACTTGGTGGCATCGCTTTGTTGGCTTACCCTCACACTTCACGGGGTCTTCTAAGGACTAAAGTATTGAGGAGGGTAGCATATGGGTGAAGACGGCCTGGTGTTTCACATAGTAGGTTCTCCACAGGGGTTCAATCTCTCTTCCTAATTCAGGGCGATCGTGACAGGATGCCTGCAGTGCTTGGCCAACTCCAACTCCAGGCACAGATGTGTGTGGTGGATACACATTGACACAGGGTGTCAATCATCCTGGAAAGTTGCTTGGCTTCAGAAACCTGCGACATGGGACCTGAAATGACATGTGCTGCCTTTTTAAAGGCCAGCGCTCCTGTCTCGGTGTGCTCACGCCAATCACCATCATCGGAAGTAGCCAGAACGTGTCCCTCATCGCCACCCCCACACACCCAAGCCTGGTCTGGGGCCCCTGGCCCAGTAACTTCCTGGACAATAATTCCCTGTGGCCCTAGGTGCATTCTTAGGAGACACTGAGCTGGACTTGGGGAAGTGGGGGGGTGGCTCAGTCTGGAACTGTTGCTCGCCAGGACCCTTCCTTCCAGTCCCCAAATCTCTGCAGCCCCAGTCTCTCCAGGAAGCGCTGAGGACACATCGTGTGGGGAGTGGATCCTTGAACACAAGCTTGGCGTCTCCAGAAAGCTTCTCTGCCATAGGGCTGTCACGAGAATGCACTCACAAAGACATGCTGTTGAAGAGAAGCTTCAATGAAGCAGGGCAAGGCTCTGACACAGGCTCTTCTGGAAAGTGACAGACTCTCCTGGGATACTGTTGGGAAAGAGAAGCAAGCTCAATCACCCAATGCCAGCATCAGGCATTTAAGGCACCAGATCCCTTGGCCATTCTGGTCTCTGGGAAGTGTGACTGGGCCTCTAAGTTGGAAGAGAATGAGGGATTAGAAGAGAAAGTCACCACCCTTGAACACCAACGGCATTCAATGAGATGCCTTATATACCTGGGCTACCCATTCTCATTACCCAAGAACAAGAAAGAAAAGAAAGAAAGAGAAAGAGAGAATAAGAGAGAGAGGGAGGGAGGGAGGAAGGAAGGAAGGAAGGGAAAATGCCAAATCTGGGCACTTTTTGGAAAAGCTCTCCAGACTGATGCAGATGTGCAGGCAAGGAGGAGAATGCCGTAATCACTCCAGGACAGTGCTAAGCACCCATGGGGGTGTGATCCATCCAAACCCCTTCTCTTTTGCCCCCAGCAAACCCGAGCAGCATGGGGGAAGCATACCCGATCTGTTGGGTCTGGCAGCACATCCACTGAAACCAACAGCCTGTGAAGCCAGGTCCCAAGAAAACACCAAGATATTACTGCAATGTCTGACATAGTAGATTCAGCTGCCCACCAGGCGCTGGACACCCTTCAGGCAGCTCTCTCTGGGAGCTGTCCTCTACCCACTCCTCTCCCTCCTGGATCCAGTTCAAGGAAGTGAACCTTTCAATCCACAGTACCGGGCCCCTGAACACCGCACCCCCCCACCGCGCCCTGATCGCAGGCCCCAGTGGCAATCGTCACTCTGAAGACATTGGTGGACTCTCCCTTCGCCTTTCAATATTTGATATAAACCTTCTCACTGAGTTACGCTTTTCAATTTAAAAGCTGCATTCGAGTCTCTGCGACTTAATTGAGGTAGAAGATGACTAAATGTGCTTTCAAAGTCTCTTGGCACCGTGTGGCTCTCTACATAACTTCCAGAGAGCCCTCGACCTGGAGACTCCATCACACACGACTTCAGGCGGAGGCAGAGACCCAACTGTGGCCCTCAGAGGCTTTCACATGACTGAAGTGTGAAGAACCGAAGCATGAAATTGCTTTGAAATGATGAAGCCAAGATGCGTTTTTCTTCCCAATCAAATCTTCTCTGGAAATCCTGACAGCAGGTTTACGCGACGCCCTTGAAATCTAATCTCTACCATGGCTTCTCATACCTCGGTCTCCTGTTCGACACATCACCCTATAATGCAACCCATTTGCCTTTAAATAACTCCCAAAGGGACACATTAATATCGCTGAACACTTGATGGATGGCTTTGAACATGACTGTTGAGTTGAACTGAAGAGCAAAAGGACCTTCACTCGGGTCCAAGCCACTCACTCGTCAGATGGTAAGGTCAGAAAGGAGGGCAGGAGCTAGGCAGTTCAACCCTGGAACGAAGCTAGGTGGTGTCCTCTCTGAGGATCATAGGAAAGAGGAGACAGAATGTAAAGAGCTCATTTGCACCCTTGTAATTCCTAAGTGATGATGTCATTTGCTCACTTGGTACTTAACAAAAGCAACAGCATAGTTTGGGGTCTCATAGATGGGCCCTGCCCAACGAAGGAGCTGACCTGGCGTCCCTGAATGTGACACTAACCAACAACTGCACAATCTTAAGAGCCATAAAGCGGGGCAGTTCCACAGCCCAGGGATTATCCCCGGTGTCTCTAGAACCACTTATGAACTGTGTGCCCATAAGCAAATCACTTAACCTTCTGGAGCCTTAGTTCCTTCAGCTGTTAAGATGGGGATCATAAAGTTTTCTATCTCACAGAGTTGCTCTGAAGGTTAAGTGAATCATTATACAGTAAATACCTGGAACAAGGACTGGCCCAGGAGCCCTGCTTTGGAAGTGGTAGCTAATACTTGCAATGCAATGAAAAAATTAATATGACTATTCTAGCCATACTCTTTTCCTGATGATTTGGCTGTGAGTGACTGTTAACAGAGGTCACTGTGATTGCAATCCTGCTGAGTGAAAAAATGAATCATCACAGTGGCAGGAAGGGAAGCTCTTACTCCCAGTGCAAAAGAGGCAGGACTGGAGAACAGGTCCTATGGACCCTGAGATCCTTGTGCATTGAATTTCCATCACCCAGAAGAGTGCTGTGACACCAGAGGAGCAGCAGAGGAACAACAGCAGCAGAACCAGGCACCAGAGCATAAGACAGAGCCTAGTGGACTTCCCCATCCACAGAGGAAGGGAAGCTGAGTGCTTGCAGAGCAAGGCACTGGCTTGTGAATTGTGGTGATTCTGGGCATTAAAACAAGGAAGTTGGGTTTGCTGACTCATGGAGCTGGAGCTCAATCCCACTGAGCCTTTACATTGAGGTTTGTCATAGAACAGCATGCTCTTTGGGCATTTATTGGCATCCTTAAGGGAGCACTGTGACATTGTCTAATCAGGGCAGTGATTAGGCCAAGACGGAAGGCCAGACCAAATAACCGTATCCTGAGCCTTTCTCATCTGATTGTAACCTATTAACTTCCCTAAGAAACCCTCCAACCAAGAATATCATCCATGAGTCCTGTGTAGCCAATGCAATGAATTCTCAGACCCAGTTATGAACATGTAGGAAGTGCTTTGAGAGGGATGGTTGGTGTCAGAATAGGATGAAAGGATGGAGGGCGGAGGCATGGCTGACTTCTGCCTTGTAGCATTCTGTCTTGTGATCTGAAGGAGGACCGGTGTGACCCCCCATGCCTTTTCCTCAATACCAACCACTGATGGGAGCTGGTTAAATAATCCCTAAATTCCCTTCCAACTCCCTAGCCATCCGTACTATTTACGTGACATCTAGATCAGCTGAAGTAGAAGTAGCAGCTTGAGCTAGCAAAGGTCAGGATGAGTCTGTTTGCTATGCCAGTGCCATCCTGGATATGTGGCCTTGTTGAAGAACGAATCATTTTGGTTAACCAGGCTTCCTAGAATCTGCACTAGCATTTCTTAGTCATCTCCCACTAGTCCCTCCTTACGGTCTGTTCCTTTAATCCTTGGCACTCTCATCTTTCCTTTCTCTGCTTCCCGGCTTTCATTATTATTTTTTTTAATTATTTATTTTGGGCATCACTGCCCTCAGGTGGTGGGAGTAGGAGGCCCAGCCTTTGCTCCGGGGAGCTGGAATCGAACCTCCATCCCAGTGGGCCGCAGTCCCGCGCACAACCACTACGCCACCAGGGCTCAGCTTCATTATTACTTTGATTAATTTCTTATTCCTCTCCCCCCCCCACCCCACCGCCTTCTTTCTTAAACTGATCCACTGCCTCACCCTGGAACTTCTCCCCAGCTTTACCCTCAGAGCTCAGTTTAATTATGACATATCAGGCTAGGGCAGGAGCCTCGGATATTTGAGAGGGCTTCAAAAAGTTCATGGAAAAAAAACTCCTTGTCTTTTCATCCATTTTTTCCACAACCATTTTGAACCTCTCTCTCCCCACTAGTATATTCTCATAGCATTCGATTCTTCTTCTGATTTTTGGGAACTGTACTCGGTAGGATTTGCTGAATGAATGCATGACAAGCATTCCTCTACCTTTTCATTCATTCATTCATTCATCCCTTCAGTCATTCCAGACATTCTTTTCCTTTCGGATAGGAAACTTTTTATCTGGAAAAATCCTTGAAGACTAACATATGAGCTGGTCTGATTCTGTTCAAGAATTCTTTACCACCAAAGTGGAATGGAGAGAGTAAGAGTCTAGCTCCGAAAATGGCACATGGAATCCTGGCGGCAGAGTAATTACACACGGTGGCCACTAACTGCAAGATTGGCAGTTTCAAAACCAACAGCCAGTCCATGGGAGAAAGATGAGTCGGTTCTACCATGCTCTGTAGGGACGCTATGGGTCTGAACCAAGTTGATGGCCGTGAGAGCTGAAATACTGCACTGTGGCAGGTACTTGGGGGCCATGAAAAGAGGAGCTGAAAATAATGCAGTTATGAATGTATAGCCTTGTCTTTGTTGTGAAGGGATGTTTTAAAAATACTCTTAACGAAATCGTCTACTAAGAGATGTGAAAGCTCAAAGGAAAGGGGTAGGGATCAGTATTTCAAGCTACGCAGCAAGTTTTTGTTAACATTTTCAGGGAACCACCCTAAGAAAAACGTTTTAAGCTATTGTGACAAAAACCTCAAACCTGATACCACAGTCAGTTCTTCACCACTGAATAAATACCTTTTCAATGAGTTACAATCATACCGACTCTCTGCCACAGGCCTCTCGCATCCTAGAAAAGCACATGCTTATTGATGAGGTTTGAACAAAAGGTATTTCTATTCACTGAAGAGGGCCTGAAATCACCATCCAATTTACAAAAAACGGTATTCTCTTTTTTAGTTGTGGAGATAAATACTTCTGTGCTTTGGACTGGTGCCTTTTCAAGTAAGAAATTGGAAGCAGTCTGAAGATAGAACAAGCAAAAAAGTTTTTATTTTCCTTTCTTTAATTCTTTCATGGCCCACGGGACATATATTGCCCACCAACACTTTCAGCCTTTTAGGCTTCTTGGGAAGCTTCTATTCCTATTGTGATACATGGTGCCGCCTGGCATTTAAACAAGCAGAAATAGGAGTCAATGAACCATGCACAGTTTTTAGTGTGTCCTGTTAAAACCAGGTTAGAAATCTACTCCTACTTTTCTTGAAGACTATAATTTCCTATATGAAACATAAAAATTATTCAACAGCAGCTGACTTGGTTAATAGAATTAACTGCACTCTTGTGAAAGGAAACTATGTGGGCTAGGAAGCCATTCAGTTTTACGAAAGACTGGTTTCAGCTTGGCCAAACCCTGGGAAAATCGAATAATCGAGTGCAGTGGGGGGGGGGGGCAGGGGGCCTCTGGGTGGAATGCCTACCCAATGATGAGTTTATGTGGAGGCACAGCAAGAAGCCACTTCTCAGCCCCCGCCCCCCCCCCATGCCACCCTGGCATCAATTCTCTTTCAGGGAACTTTTTGTTCTGGGCCACAGAACTGAGCAAGAGAGTAGCAAGTCAGACTGGGAGGAATACGGAGGCCCTCAGATCTGGTGAGGGAAGGATTAGGAACCAAACCCCAAGTAGGGAATCCATCCAGCTAGGCCAGGTGCTGAGCTGGGAGTGCCCGATGGAACTATTCAGGAAAAAAAAGGTTTTCAGTTCCTTGCGTACATTCGCACAGTTGTTCTGGATTTCGTCACAATCAATTTTGGAGTGCTTCCAATGCCTCCCTGCTCCCCGACAAAAAACATCATAGGCATTAGCAGTCCTTACTGGTCTACTTTCTGTCCCTCACACTCACTCACTCACTCCCATCAAGTGGATTCCAATTCATAAAGACCCGAGAGGCCAGAATCGAGCTACCCCTGTGGGTTTCTGAGCCTGGAGCCCTTTACAGGAGGAAAGAGCCGTGTGAACGACTGCCCTAGCTGTTAGCAGCCCATCTCTGAAGCCAGTACCCCAACAGGGGTCTCCAGCTCTCTCCCTCCCCTTGCAACAATGAAAATTTCCTATCCATGGGTCCCATACAAGATGGGGTCTTCTGGGACTGGCTTCTTTCACTTTACAAGACATTTTCCAGGCCCATCCAGTGGTCCTATATATCAACAGTTCATTCATTTTTCCTGCTGGATAATATGTCCATTGTATAGATATTGCTGTCTTTGACTGCCACGGTGTCCGCTCCAACTCATGGCCACCAGAAGTATCATAGATACGCCAAACTCCTGTCATCCATTAATCATTGGTAGATAGAGGGCTTGTTTCCATTTGGGGGCTATTATGAATAATGCTGCTACAAAGACTGATATACAAGTTTTTCTGTGGGCATACGCCTTCTTTTTTCTTGGGCAGAAGCACAGGCGTTCAACGGCTGGTCCAGTGGTCCCTCTGTTTTGAAAGTTGGGAGCAGAGCTAGAGTCTTTTTGTATATGTGCTGCCGAAGCGAGCACTAGAGGCTTTTTGTAAAGAAGCTGCATTGTTTAACATCCCCTTCAGTAGCCGATGGGGAAACCTAAAGAAATTAAAGATATCAGTGGCCTGTCCCTAGATGTTTAAAATCAAAGTCCTACGGAAGATGTTCTGACATATGTTTATAAAGTATAGATACTGAGTTATCAAGTTGGACTCAAAATATGATCTCAAACAGGTCCAGGGGAATCGCTGGTAGTGTTTCCTGGAGATAAGTTATAAATCTCCAAATCAACTCTCTCTATGTCAGGCAGTCTGCAAGACAGCGGGGTTACAGACAATGAGCTGAGGTCCCCCACACTGAGACTGAGAGAATATTGCGAGGAAGGTGAAGAGCATCCCCATCCATCATAGTTCTCATCTTCCTCCTTCATCTTGGTGGGCAGTTGAGGGAATTGGTCAGACGCTATATAGTTTATACGGGAACAGTTGGCATGACCTGTATGCCTGATCCTCGTCTGTTCTCTGAGCTACGGTACCCTAAGCAGAGAGTACAGATGTCCAATCTACTCCAATTAGAGCCTGGTTGAAAATCTTTGAGGTTTCCTCATTAAACATTGCTCAGTGCCAGCAATCAGAGGAGTTACGTCCTCAATAATGGACCCAGGAAGGAGCCCAGGAGAAAATGAAGAAAATGCCATCGAACTCAGACTCCATATATGTTAAGCTATGCCTTTTGGAATTTCAACAACTTAATTATCATCCTGGAATTGTGTTTGATTTATTCTTGATGGGGCCATATGTGCCCGTGTTGCCAGCTTCAAGTAAAAAAGATATTCCGCGCCACGTTTCCACACTCTGCCATTTGTAAAATTAGCAATTTCCAGGAAGCAAAAGGCTACTGGCCATTTTGCTGGCTCAGCACCTCCTGTGATGGGCTGGCAGACACTGTGCGGAGAATTAAAGAAGGCAGGAGTTTGTCTCTAGATAAATCAATTTGAATGCAAACGAGATGCAAAGCTGGGCCTTGAGAGACAGGGTTCATTTACATCTCACACTCAGCTCTCCCATCTCCAGTGCAGAACTTGCTCTGGACTGAAGGCTTCCTTCTTCTGAAGTTGGAAATGGGCTTAAAGGACAAAGAGCAATCCCCAACTTCCTCTCATCTTCAAAATTCACACAGGTCACATGGCTCCTCTTTCAGAAACTGCTTGGCATTTGTATTCAGGCGCAGTTCTCTACATGGAGAACTTGTCCATATAGCTCTTCATTCCTTCATTCCCAGGACCCAGCAGGGTAATGAGCTCCACTCTACAGGGGTGGAAGCTGGAATTCAGTGCCTTGCCCATAGTCACAGCACTCAAGGCAAATATGGGCTGATGCGTAGCTCATCTGCCACCTATTCCTCAAGTCCTTTTCCCTTGCGTAGGTATGCTGGGAGCCAGGTGAGGAGGGCAGGGGTCTTCCTCTTGGGAGTACACCACCCCGCAGAAGGCCCTGCTTGAGATTCTCTAGGAGCCTGCAGGCAAATGGAATTCACAGAATGATGAGAGGAAAGGTAGTTAGTTACACTGCGAAAAAGATGTTTGCTCTCCTTTCCACGTCTTCTGAGACTGAGTGGGCAAGAGGTGATGATGATGATAACGACAACAACGACGACAATGATGTCTTTCTGGGGTGGTCTTCAAGCCACTGTTTCCATTCCTTGGCCCCTCCTTGGCTATGGTGATACTAGAAGAGCAGTTCTCAACCTGTGGGTCATGACCCCTTTGGGAGTCGAATGACCCTTCTTTCACAGGGGTCGCCTAAGACCATTGGAAAACACCTATTTCTGATGGTCTTGGGAACAGAGACACTGCTGCTCTATCTGTCTCTAGGAGGGTCCACCCACATGCAGATATGCCCACATACACCCGGCATGAAGATTGTTACCCATGCTGTACCATGCTTCAGGACAACATTTCAGTTATTTGTCATTAGAAATAAATATTTCATAATCTATAAAGACATATTGTTTTGTGATGAATCATGATGTTTTAATTATGTCCAATTTGTAACCATGAAAATACATCCTGCCTAGCTGATATTTGCATAATGATTCCTAACAGTAGCAAAATGACAGTGATGAAGTAGCAACGAAAATCATGCCATGATTGGTTGGGGGTCACCACCAGATGAGGAACAGGATGCAAGGATCGCAGCACAAGGAAGGGTGAGAACCACGGCACTAGAGGCTTCAAGAATGTGAAGAATTGTGGGAGATCGGTGTTCCTTCGCTGATGGCAACGGCCATGTGGCCACATCCTGTTAGTGGCCCAGGGCCCACGGCCACATCTGCTAGGGCAACGAGCTCTTCCCCCTGAGAAGCTGCAGTGCTAAGGTCGAGCTTAGCAGTGATTTTCCTCTCTTGATGGATACCCCAATAGACATGTTGTACAGTTAAAAGCAAGGACCTCAAACTTAGAGAGACCTGGCAGGAAATCTCTGCCTCTGTTCTGAGGCTTCCTACTTGTGTGACCGTGATCAAGGGAACTTTTAAGCCTTCATCTCCTCCCTGATAACGGGAACATACCACACTCAGGAGTTCCCTCACAGGCTCAACATATCAACGTGAGGATGACAGGGGCAGTGGGATGGGAGGTGTAATTGTGAAGTTGATCCCAGTAGAGTGTGTGTGTGTGTGTGTGTGTGTGAGAGAGAGAGAGAGAAAGAGAAAGAGAGAGAGAGAGAGAGAGAGAGAGAGAGAGAGAGAGAGAGAGAACAGGAGAAGGTTGGGTCAAGACTGAGGCACAACTGTCAGCATCCTTTCCCAGTTTCCCTCCTGTCTGCTGGGGGGTGGGGAGCAGATGATGTTCCTCTGTAGCAAACAATCTCATCTGATTTGAGTTTGCTTGCCTCAGGAAAGCTCATTAACACAAACAACTCCCGGCCCACCTACTGGATTCCTCCTGTCCCACTGGACCCCATGTTTTCAGACCCTCAGACCTCCTGCTCTCCTGGATGGTACCAGCACTTGATGGCCACTCTAAATACACACCACATGTTTTCAATCAAAAGGGAATAGCTGCACCTTGATTGCAGGTACAGTGACAATCACACCGGGTTGGTCAATTTAATAGAAGTGTTTTCTGAAAGACTTGCATTTGTACTTTAGTGCCCATCACATAAAATGCCATGCTCAGATTTGAACAGCAAGAGGGGCTTTGAAATAGATGAGGGTCTATTCATGAAATGGGCCATCGCTGAGATACCTTCTGAGGGGTCAGGACAGATGGTCACTAACAAAGTCAATTGGCCTTTCCTAACCACCACCTGCCAAACTCTCCCTATTTTGTCAGGGGGGTGCAAGTCCCTGCCAAACTTGCTGCTGTTTTTCTTCCTTCCCTCCTACCTTCCTTCCTCCCTCCCTTCCTTTCTCCTCCTCCTCCTCCCCTACATTGAAGAATTAAGAGCTTAATGGACACACAAAGTGTTAAAATCAAGGAAGGGAAAATGTAGGTCAGAGTAGAAGGGATGGATTGTCACTCCAGCTCCCTTGTAGTTTTTGAAGAAGAACATGCCCATGCCCTTTGAGTAGCTCACCCGTTGGACCCTAATGACTGGATGCCGGGGAATAGAATCCCCTTGAACCCCAACTATGGCAAAGGGCAGCTGTCATTTTGAGATGCTGAGTGAAAATGTGGTTGGGCCCAAGTGTAGCGGCTATGCACTGAGTTGCTTAGTTCAAGGTCACCAGTGCGAACCCACCAGCCTCTCCAGGGGAGAAAGATGAGGCTTTATACTCCAGTGAACAGATGCAGTCTCAGAGACCTACACAAGCAGTTCTACTTGCTTTAGAGGGTCCCGATAAACCAGCAGTGACTCGAAGAAAGTGAGAGGGGTTAGGGTTCAGGTGCACATGTTTGCTCACAGGAAACACATGTGTGAGCATTCAGAAAAGGAGGGAATGGAGAAGAGGAGACAGGTTCTCAATTCGTCTTCAGAGAGAAGAGCTGCTCCCAGTACAGCAATAGGCTTGATCACCTAGAGGGAAAGTTCTAGTCACAAGAGAGGGCAATGTTTCCCTTTAGTACACCCCTCACATCCCAAGGAACTGGGTCAGTACATGTGAAGGCCACAGAAGGGGTCCCTACTGCTTACTGCAGTGTGGCTCTTCAGAATAACATCAGGGAAGTTCATGTGTTTAGCAACTTGAAAGGAACGCAGGGATTCAGACTCTAATCCAACCCCCCTCAGTCCATTCCAGTGACAGGAAAACTGAGGTCCAGAGAGGAGCAAAGAGTTCTCCTGGGGCCCCTCAGCAAGATAGCCAAGAGTTGGGCTCATTGTCTTCCTGTCCATAACCACATAGCCACACCAGAGTACGTCAACCTCTTGGTACTTAAAGATCTTTAGTATTGACTGAGCCCCGGTGGCGTAGTGGTTGTGCGCGGGACTGCAGTCCACTGGGATGGAGGTTCAATTCCAGCTCCACGGAGCAAAGGCTGGGCCTCCTACTCCCACCACCTGAGGGTAGTGATGCCCCCCCAAAGACAAACAAACAAACAAACAAAAATATCTTTAGTATCTCTCTCTCTCTCTCTCTCTCTCTGGTTTGTTTTTGTATTACTGAGTAAGGCATCAGGACACACTGGTGTATTCCAGTATTGTCCTATCTCTGCTTCAGGATACAGAGTATCCTCTGAAGCATGTCCAAACCTAGTTATTTTAAAGTGAAAAAATTCCAACAAAAATGTTCAGGAAAGTTCCTCACACTCCATCTTTTGAGTTAGTGCGTATGCGCACACACACACACACGTGTGCACAGCGTTGATTTCATTAAAATAAAATTGTTTTGCCTTTAGGTTGATATCAAGTCCAACATGAAAAAGCTTCCAAAATGTCTGTCCATTCATGACAGCCCAAGTGCCACCAGTGCCTTCCTCCTGGTATTCACTGAGTAGTTTACAATGATCTGCTTACTTCTCTCCTGGCTGATGATGACTTCCAGGGCAGGGATTTGAATCTGCAGAGCTTAGCGAGAAGGTCTGACCCCAGGTAAGTGCTCAGCGAATATTTGTTAGAGTAATAAATAGAAGAATATTTTGTACTTTCTGAAAACAATCATCATCCAGGCAAAGGATAATGACCAATATATGTCCTTGAGCCTACAAATCTTGATCCTTTCTAGTAGGGATCCCAAACATCCTAGTGGGGGACGCCTTGGGCTACTAAGCACAGGGCAGCAGTTTGAAACCATCATATGTGGTTTTGTGCTCCTGCAAATCCTGTAAAGAATCTGTCTGGGAAACCCACAGGGCCAGTTCTATTCCTTCCTCTGGGAGCGCTATGCCAGCGAGTGTTTGACCTATCGACAAAAACTAAACAAACTGACGGCCATGGAGTTGATGACTCGCAGCGACCCCACGGGACAAGGCAGGACTGTCCCTGTGAGTTTCTGAGTCTGGAAGACTTTATGGTAGGTGGTGGTTTTGAACTACTGACCTTGCGGATCACAGCCCAATGCGTAACCACCAGGACGCCTGGACATTGATGTTTGGGACCCATTCAGCAGCACCAGAGAGAAAGGCCTGCTCATCCGCTCTCATGAAGCTCACTGTGAAAAACATCCTTTGGAGTAGTTCAATTGATAACACGGGAGGGGTTTCCCAGGATGGAGCCAACTTGGCAGAAATAGGCTTGGCTTTTAGAGACCATCAGAAAAACAAGGACCCGTCTTGGTTTTTAACCTTTGGAAAGTGCACTGGGATCGAGGGGAGACTCCTTCAGAGAAAGCTCATACTGTCAGCTAGAGAGAACTGTTGAGTTTCTCCAACTTCCTTCAGAGAAACGGGTCTTCAAGATTTAGGAGAATAACAGTGCTCCCAGAAATGCTCAGCCATGTGAAGACATCACTAATAAGACAGTAGCAGAGGAGTCTTGGTGTCACAGTGGTTGAAGCATTCAGCACCTAAGGAAAAGGTCTATGCTGTGAACCACCCAGCCACTTTACAGCAATCTTCACTCCTGTAAAGCTTCACAGCCTGGGAACCCATGGAGGGGGGTTAGGAATCAGAATCAACTCAATGGCGACGGAATTGGTTGTGGGTTTCTCGGACAAAGATTGGACAAGGAGGTATTAGGGAGCAGAACTGTGCTGTCCCCTGTAAGTCCTGGAAACCTGATAACTGGGGGGGTTGCTTTATTTCATCCCTAACAGTTTCCCTGTCCATCTCCTACAACCACCATGTTCTCCCTCCCCTTCTCCCTCTCTCTTTTAATTTGCTTCTGCCCCTGGCTGATTTTGTGACCTTGGAGTGCTACATTAACCACTTCAAGCCTCACTTTTTCCATCTGGGGTGTGGAGATGATGACAGTGGCAGCCGGACAGGAGTGTGGGGGAAAGGACATGAGACAATGTGTGTGAGACTATCCCACGGTAGATTTGGAAAGGTCTCGATGATTCCAACTATTACTCTGCTTCTCTGTTCAGTATCTCACAGGACATCTGAGACAGGACTTGCATGTCCTCCTCATGCCTCACAAAGGTTGAGCTCAAAGGACAAAGCCAAGATGAGGGGAGTGGTGTGAGGTGGGAGACAGTGCTAACCCGGAAGAGTCCAGAATATGCCAGAACTGTGTCCTCTTATGCTGCCCCACAGGCTGCCATCAGTGCAGGAGAACTCCATCACTTCTGTCTGCAGACCACCTGTCTAATATCACCCCAAAAGCATTCATCTTATTCCATCATCAAGGAGCCAGGAGCCTCAACAATGTGGGCTGGGCTGAAGCCTGTGTTAGATCCCCTCTGGCCCCAGGTGAGGGACACGAACAGCCTTACTCTCAGACGGAGATTATCGCAAACTTGAAGATGGTAGCACGAACTTCAGGATAAAGTGATACTTGGTCAGCTGACCTCCCTCTCTTGACTCAACCTGGAATTTGTCATCGGCTGAACGATTTCTCACGGGTTCCACAACAAAAATTTCTTCTCTGGCTTTTGAATACTGCTGGTGGCCTTTCCTCCCTTACTCTTCATTCATATCTGTGTCAGGTTTCCCAGGTCATGAAGCACAGAAGGCATGGATGCATAGAAACCATCACTGAGGCCAGGGTTGATAAGGGGTGGGGGGGTGGGCGTGGAGGGATGAGGAGAAACCAATGAATGTGGGAAGGGGAGGGAGCACTAGAACTGACTTTGATGATGTCTCTACAACTCTTTGTAAAGCAACTTAACTATGAAAGTGTATGCTCTGTGGATTTTATATCAATTCAAGAAACAACAAAAAGAAATGCTGTCAGTTTCCTCACAGTATTATTTCTGATTCCTGGAGCTGGCATGTCAAAGGAGAACCCCAGCAACCCATGCCACAGGGATGGGGTTCACCGATCCGGCAGCAACCAAGCCAAAGGAAGACCATCCTAGGTTACAAGCGTTCTACTTTGCCCTGCTACTGCATTTGACAATCACTAACACTCCCTCCCTCTCCTTTCTTGGGCTACATTCATTTTATAGTCTGTGATTAGTTTCACTGCCTTGCAAATGGAATATTGATTGTGAGGTAAAAGTACGGAAAGAATTATTAACATTTTTTATTTGAAAAGAGGTCTTGGCAGGATGGCACTCTGGATAGATTGCACCGAGAATTTCCAACAACCCAGGGCTCCAGGCCGGTAGCATTTCAGTGCCGCAGGACTGAGTCTCTTCCCTTTCTCCCGGTGGCCCCGCACAGGAACGGAGTTTGCTGTGGCCAACCGCTCAGGCCCCTGGCCTGCTTTGGGCCACCATTTCCCCCACGACTTCTGCAGCCCTTAGCAGAGTGGGTACCATTTGGCAAGCTCACAGCATGATTATTGGCAGAGAGTTATTAACCGTGTACCCCTTCAAAGAATTCCAAACAAATGATGCTTCTCAGATGTTCTGGGGGGGGGGCATTCTGGCAAGTTGAGCATCCCACTTGGATTTGTCTTAATGGCTACTAAGGGGTTTTATTAACCACGTGGCTTTCATTTTTATGAACGACAAGAAGGCTACATCAGATAAGTACAGAAGATGCTTACTTCCAGAGACCCTCTAAAGTAAATATGAGGGCTAAGCTGGACAGTGGATCTTTTCTAGAGGCTTAAGGGGTTTATAGCTTTTCGTTGTGAGTAATTTTAGATGAAGACAATTAAACACTGTTTGCAAGATCACATTCCTGCATAGCGTGTAATTAGCAGTATTAACTCTTTAATGGATGTGGCTTGATGACAGTGGTGCCCACTGAAGCCATACAAGAAGTGAGAGAAAGCAATCAGATGGCTGCCGCTAATGGAGAAACTAACCGAGTGAGAAGATCAAAACCTGGAACCTCAGCAATGGAAAAGGAATGGGAGCCATTTTCTGCAACCTGCTTTATTCTTGGCGCCTGCAGTCCCGATA
Organism: Nesogale talazaci; assembly: GCA_004026705.1. NCBI lineage: Eukaryota > Metazoa > Chordata > Mammalia > Afrosoricida > Tenrecidae > Nesogale > Nesogale talazaci. Next base: position 93,680 of record PVJH01001512.1, on the reverse strand, counting down.
GCACAAAGTGATCATGCACCTCCAATGGGGGGCGCCCTGCACACTGTGTTGGCCTTGGTCTTTACTTGAAAGGGGAAAGTGGATGTGTCTTTTCTCGCTCCTATGGTCCAGCCCCAGCTGCTTGCCTCCTCTATGGTTTCAGCAAGATGAGGCGGAAATCGTAAACTGCTAGCACTTGCCTGGGAAAACAATCCTTCCTTCCAAAAGCAACTTCCAGGTTGGAAAAATCAAGCCAACCAACTGTTCCTCTGTCAGAAGACATGCTGCTAACAAAAGAAACCGCCTTCTGACGCCCTGAATCCAGAACAGTGGAGCCCACAAGAGCCCTCTCGCCCCTGAGTCTAACGTTCTGTGCATGCGAATGGGGAAAATGGAAGCGGTATGGTTTCCCCGTCTCTGTGGTTCACAAAATGTGGCTTCTGAGCTACCCGAAGATGGATGGTCACAGTTAGGACTGAGGAGGGCCAGATTTAGGAGGAGGGCACCTAGAGAGGGGGCTCAAGCTGTCAAGATCCCCCCAAGAGGATCGTGTCACAAGCCAGCAGCATTTCCTGGCTTCTGACTTTTCTGTCGCAGAAAGGGCATCTGCTGCTTCATGTAGGGAAGTGCTAGACTGCAGTCAAGAGGAGGACTTGGGGAACAAGGAGCACTGCCCCACATTAGAAGTTCTGCCCCCCTCCTTCGAGACTGGAGGGAGCCTATCTACTTGACTAGCTGAGCAGCCAGCTTTTTTCTTTGTGCCCCTCAGTGATCCAGGACTTCCCATCTTCAGGCCTCCCGGGACCTTGTTTCCAGTTCTTGGTCCAGGAAAAGGGGCAGGGCCGCCCGAGTCTCTGCTCTGCCAGGTCAACAGACTGTTGGCTAATGGATCCCCCTCCAAGAGAAGCGCCCAGGGCTTAGTGAAGAAAGTATGGGCTGGGCAGCCAGGCAGATCGGCCTCAGAGCCCTTGGGTGGCGTACACCCTCACACTCAGCTCTTCACCCCAAAGGTGGGCAGGTCAAGTTGACCTGACCCGTAGCCTCCTCACAAGGAAAACTTCCTTCAAAATGGGCCGCTGAAAATGATCTGACACAGTTCTACTCTGACGCCCCTGGGGCACCAGGAGTCAAGCGTACACAATGGTAACTGGATTTGGGTTCATTGGTTGGTTTTGTAGATTGGCATAACCAACCGTGGCTTTGGGGGCAATGACTCCCTGAGTCTGTTTCCCCATCTACATCACCCCCCCCCACACACACACACGGAGGAATGATCATCTGAAAGTGACATGTGTCTGGAAGCCCTGGTGATGAAGCACATAGCAGTTTAACAAAAGATTGGTGGTTCAAACCCACGCGGCAACTCTGAGGGTAAAAACACAGCCAAATGTCTCCGTCTACCTGTCTCTAAGGCAGGAAAACCTTTAACTCATAAAATTATCAGGTGCACTAAGTGAAATGGTTATCAATGCTTTACACAATGTCTGACAGACAACTTAAAAAAAAAACTTGATGCAACTGATGTGTGGCATGTTGGAAGAGCCCCCCCTCCCCCCCCCGGTAAAAATGATTTAAGAAAGCAACCTCACTCACTGCCATCACGTCTACACCAACACACAGTGATCCTAGAGACCAGAACTGTCCCTGCCGGTTCTTCAAAACTGTACCTCTTTAATGCCCAAGTCAAAGCCACTGCTGTATAGTTGATGCCGGCTCAAAACCCTATAGGACAAAGTAAAATTGTCCCCTGTGAGTTTTCAAGACTGTAACTCGCTACAGAAGTAGAGAGCCTCTTCTTTCTCTCAACGACCCAGTGGTGGTTTTTGAACTGCTGACCTTCTGGTTAGCATCCCAACACGTAACCACTATACTACCAGGGCTCCTGTGGCACACAGCAAATAGTAAGTTTGTATTAGTAAACTGGCATGATTTCAACACGTGCTTTTCTGCAGAAAGGGAGTGCCTAAGAGTCGAGGGCTCTCGCTAGCCGACTAACTACAGCACCATCATGGCCGGACATAAAACATTCCAGGCTGTTATGTGTCTCATTAAATCAAAACCATATTGATAACTTCTATAGGAAAATCCATAGTGAACTAAAATGATTGGGTTTATTTACACCTTGCAGCCTCTGCCTGTTATGAAAGTCTAACTCCAGTGCATAAATATGGGAAAGGCACTGTTGCCAGGGAGTTTTCTTATTCCAGTGTGTCTTCTCTGAGCTGGGGACCCTGAGAGATTGGGTGGGAGTTATCGGTTCAATTCAGGGAGAGTGGTAGGCTTTCCTTCTACTACACCCTCCCCCCCCCACCCCAAACACACACAAGGTCAGCCAGTTCCACTGCCACCACTCAGTCTTCAGAAACTTAGAGAAGCAGGCCAAAGGATGCCTGGGCACCATCCACTCTCAAGCAAAAGTTGTGAGATGCACCAGAAGATAGAAACCCCCAACTCTCTGTGGCCTCCTCCGGAAGGATGGGGGCGGGGGGAGGTCCACAGGCATCTCTAGCCATGTTCTCCCATGGCATTTCCTCAGAAGACAAAGGTCCTTGGCTTTGCGAGCAGGAGTTTGGATGTGCTGAAATGAATCCTTTTGCAAGCAGCTTGATGGAATAGCCAGATGTCTCTCCTCTCTCCCAACCTCCTCAAGATGGAACGCCGCTGCTGGAGTGTGCAAAGAGGAAATTGTGATATAGGTTGTTACCGCTGGTTGCTGCCCACAGATGTTCCATGTGCCTCCTACGGGCCAACAAGAAAGGGTGAGAGAGCCGGGGGGGGGGGGCAAAAGGAGCTGGAACCAGGCCCAGAGAAATGGAGAATGAAGATAGAGACCCCAAGGCTGTGAGGACTGCACATGTGAGGAGCCTGAAGTGCCACGTGGATCCGCTCGTGGTCTTTGCATCTTTGCCAACGTGGCCCAGCTGCTTCTTTGAAGGCACCCGGACAACCAGGTGTCCAAAAGGCACATATTCCCTGAACACCAGACCCGGAAATGTGAGTTAGTTCAAAGGGAGAGAAATGAAGGAGACGTCCGAAGGTGTCAGATGTCCCCACTGTGTGGCCCAACAGCTCCTCTGCTGTGGCTCCGTTTCCCTTCTAGTCCCTTGGGGTAGGGCAGGCTTCCCTCAATTCTGGCTTCTTTTCTACCCCTTGGAGCCTTCCTAACTGACCAGAAAAGTCCAAATGGACAGGTCTACATTGCTCAGCCAAGGTCACACCTTTCCCTCCAGGAGACCAGACCAACAGCTCGCAATTGCGCTTTCCCAGTTCTGTGAATTCTTCATCCCTAGTGAAGGCGTGCTTCATTAAGGCCACAGGTCAGGAGGAAGATGGACTTGCGACCAGAACGCCAGCATCTCTAGGACTTGGACGAGACACACGCCTAATCTCCCCTTCCCCCACCATTCAAAATTGGGTATTATGGTGGTGTATCCCTGATAACGTCAAATTTTGTAAAGCACATGAAATTTAATATCTTCCAGATATTGAAATCTCATTCGAGTACACAAATACCCACTAAAGGCCACCATGGCTGAATTGACTGAACGGACTAGAGCTTATTCATTATATGACATTTTGCCTTGCAACAGGATATTGTATCAACATCAGTGGCACGATATTAATATGACTATCATGCCTGTAGATCTCCAAAATGCGGCCCAACGTTAATATTCTAACAGCATCTGCTTCTCAACAGAAATTGTCTTTTTTAGGGACAGAAGGGGATGAGGGTGGTATATGTGGAGATGGGCTACTGCTTCTGTGATGGTACACACCTTAGACTCAAGGCACACCAAGTAACAACCATTCAATGCAGCTTACAAAGGGAAATTAACCACCCATCCTTTCTCAACAAAGAAGGCTTTGATGGTGGAAAGGAAAATAAGAGAAACCATGGATTCTTCAAACCAAGGCAACCACAACTTTGAAATTCGTCCTGATCTCCCAAAGGTGCAAAGTCAATATGGAGTGGGGGCAGGGTCACAAACGCCTGTCTCATTTGTCCTGCATGGACTTGCATTATTTCTTCCTTTGTACATCATTCTCCACAAACAAGTGCACACTGGGAGTTTGAGGAGAGGGGACGGGATTATCTATAAATCAGTTCAGGACTGTCCATCCCTGCTCTGGGCCAAAGAGAGCTACCAGTCGGAGAGAAGGCTCTTGGCAGAGGAAAGATTAGGCTTTGCAGATCACGTGACCTGTCTCACACAGAAAAAAAAACACGCCCAACTTGGCTGCTGTAGCACAAAAGTATTCATTGACAGGAATCGAGTGAATGGTTCTTGTAGTGTTCCAATACAATTATACTTACTTATGGATGCTGAAACAGGAAGGCCATGTAATTTTCTCATGAAATAATAGTACATTTCTTTGGATTTCAAACAACAAAAGCCGCTCTTCACTTGTAGACGCCAAGTTGAGTTTGACCTGCGGGCCATGCTTTGTACACTTTCATGCTAGAGCACCCATGTGATAACTCTTCCTCTGATCCCACTTGAGGGACTTCGGAAACAATAATGATGATTACTGAGCCCAGGCCATGTTCCAGGGACTATGGTAAACAATTCATGTAGGGTATCTTAAGTAGTCTTCATCACCAACCTATGAAGCGACCAGTAGGTCAGCAGTTCAAAGCCCCTGGGGGCTCCAGTGGGAGAAATATGGGGCAGCTTAGTCCTGTAAAGAAGTACAGTCACAGAAGCTCACAGAACCAGTTTTACCTTGCCCTCTAGGGTCGCTATGAGTCTGTATCAACTCAATGACAGGGATTGTGGTGTTTGGGACCTTTCTGATAAGAGTCAGACACAAGGAAGAGGGATCATTCACCCAAGGGTGCAGAGTGGCTACGTAGCAGAGCTAAGTCTGAAACTGCATGGCGACCACTCCAAGGCTTCTACACCACTCAGCCCCACCAAGCATCACTTCCTAGCATAAGATTGCCAGCCCCATATTATCCAGGAGCCCTGGTGGGGTGGCGATTACTCATTGCGCTACAAACCACAAGGTCGGCTGTTCGAAACCACCAGCCGTGCCTTGGAAGAAAGATGAGACTTTCTAGTCCTGTAAAGACTTACAGTCTTAAGACCCACAGGGGCAGTTCTACTGAGGGGATGCTATGGGTTGTTCTCTACTCGATGGCAGTGAGTTTGGTGTTTGGAGTGAAGGAGGGAGAAAGAGAAACCTGTCTACTCTGGTAAAGACGACATGCAGTCTCGGAAGTCCACCCACAGGGGTGATGAGACCTTGGGCGACAGGGTGGCTACCAGGCGGAATGGACGTGATGCCAGTGAGTCGAGGGAAAAAGGGCATGAGATGAGCATAGCGGAGTGGGAAGGAGGGCGAGCCCAGCAGCAGGGCTCATGCTTTGGGTGCTCAGCTGGGCCTTTGTCCAATGTCCACCACTCTCTCCAGAGGCAGGCGCCATGGCGGATGGGAACCAAAGTGCAAATGTTAACACCTCTGAAGTCATGACGATTCAACAGTCACCTGATTCTTTGCTACGAGGAGCAAGTACCCTAGGAAGAAATCACAGGGCATCATCTGGAAAGCGGTGCCAGTGGTGCCAACTTGCAGTGAGGAGAGGGGCTGGTGGCAGAATCACACCGTGGCTAAGTGGCTTACTGTGACAGGATAAAGTCAAGGCTTTTGCTGGGAGAGACTTCTCAGTGTTTGGCCATTTGACTCTCAGAGGGAAGTTCTTCATGGGAGCGCAGACAAAGCTTCCCTGGCTCTAAGACTAGGCAGCCTCGGTGCATGCGCACTTTGGGTCTAGAAGTGGCCCTTCAGTCTGCCCTAGTCTATCTGGAGGTCTTGGCCTTGTGGAGGTGCAGAGAAAATGGATTTCCCAAAATCTCTCCCCTTGAAACCAAAGGTCAGGCGGGTGAATTAAAATCACTAGCGGAATAAGAGTGGGAGAAAGAACAAAAAGGAAAAAGAAAGAAATATGCAGGGAGCTGTCCCAGTCAAACCCCCAGCTACGCCCCCCCCCCCCCCCGAAAAACCTCTTCACATTTCCAAATGTCACATTCCACACTTAAATTAACATGCCTTACTTCCTGGCAGAGGAGGGGGAAAAAGTGGTCAATTTGTCTTGATATTTCAAAATGTCCCTTGAAAACAAGTTGATTCCTTCAACTGCAGGTCATGGGGCCAAAGAAATGATGATGTTTTCTTGAAATGCTTCCATTCCTGACCCTCTCAACGCCACCCATGTGCCTGAGAGGACACAATTTCCCTGTAACTCCACTGCTACCCCTCCCCGAGCTAACAGCAAGGCTCGTTTTCCACTTCCCATTGAACTCCAGAATTTACAAACTCTACAGTCTCAAAGACACCTGGGAAAGCAAGGCATCGGGAGTACTGATCCTGGATCGGTCACTGTGGTTGGTGCCAGAGATCCAACCCACGTGGTGTCTGCCTTCGCCCAGCTTGGTCATCACCTACCTGGTATGCAAGTATCTTCAAGGGCCTCACTAATCCCACATGTGGACTAGCGTGGACGGCAGAACAGAAGCCTCATCACATGGGCTACACAAATAACTGGCAAGTCTTAGGGCTTCATTTCTATCCTAATAATAATGTCTTTGCTGAGATTATTATTCTAAGAAAGGTCTCGTCCAAGTAAGAGTCTCAACTTTATGATCCTATCACATGCCCCATAAACCACCTCGATGCTTCGTTTCAATTACTACGAACTTCCCCAGGACAGAAATACATAGCATAATGAGCAACCCCAAACAAATCGACAAAGCCTTTCCAACCTGCACTGAAACTGAATACTGTATCGGCTTTAACCCAAAATGGATTGTTCTTTGTCACAAGTGAATGCCTAGAAAAGATTGTCTGGTAAACAGCTCCACTTAAAACTCCCGCCTTGGAGAGACCAGGGGGCCTGAGAATAAACTGGGCTAAGAAAACAGGAGAGCTGCTCCCCCACTGACAAGCTCCAGCTTCCTGATCTCCCTATGAAGGTAGTGCCAAGAGACACTAGACTGATCTTTCATTTAAATTTATCTGTGAATCACCTGTTTCGTAGAATCATTTTGGGGTGCTGGTTAAATATGGAGACTGAGACTGATTGGGGTAGATTAATTAGCTGGCAACCAAACCAAACTCACTGCCACCTAGTTGATTCTGACTCGCAGCAGCCCCAATGAATGGCTTCTCTGTAGTCTTGCCTTTGGTCCTATAACTTAGTAGGCCCCTCCTACTCTGAAACGGACTTCCCTCGGCCACTGGGATGTTAGCAAACTGGTGGCAAGCAGAAACTTGGAGAAGCGCGTGTGCATTTTCATTGGCTGTCTCATACGCTGGAACTGCCTTGCTTAGTCCTATGCCACACTATGGGATATGGCTAGTTCTTCCGAAGCTGCAACCCACAGTCACTGTACTAGAAGGAGTGACCCCAACCAATCCTCCGGGCAGTGGAAGCTGAGAGCAGCCAATCCTGGACCAGGTCAACCGAACCGCCCTGCACTAACAGACTCCTGAGAAATTAGCAACAGTGGCTTTAAGTCATCAGGTTTGGGCTTGTGCTCTTGGGCAGCAAAAATCAACCTGCTCCACACACTGACTTCGCTTTGTGGAAGAGGCAGTTCTGTACATCTGCATTTTTAGCCAGTTCTCCGAGTGACTGATTGCTGTGCTCATTCAAATTTGATTCACACTGCACAGCAGTGAGGAAAAAGTGATGGGTCAGCTGGCCTAAAGGGATTGCCCAACAAACCAGAACCATAGCTCTGACGAGAGGCTGCTCTTCTCCCAGGTATAAGGTACACGAGCTGAGGCTGTGAATCCGTCAGAAGACTCATGCTCCAGGTCATAGCGCAGCCTCAGAGTCTACTGGGTAAAATAACATGGTTTCTTAGACAACTACCCATCCCTGTACCTTTGATTCCAGCCTAGAGTGACTCCGTGTATTTCTGAGTAGAGCTACTCCATTGAGTTTTCTTGCCTGCAATCACCAGGGCCTATTTCTGCTGTGTTTCAAGCGATGGGTTCAAACGACTGAGCTTTAGGTTAGGAGTCAAATGTAAGTCATTGGCATCACCCAGGGACCCTCTTACACAGCTTGTTGTTGTTGTCGGGTGCCATCACGTGGGTCCCAACTCATAGGGTCAACAGAACGAGGGAGCACCACCTGGTCCTGGGCCATTCTCACAATTGTCTTTGAGCCCATTGTCGCAACCACTGTGCCAATCCATCTGGTCCAGGGTCTTCCTGAGACGGCTAGAGATTCTGCATTCAAAAGTCATCTTGATCGCCATCACCATGAATATTGCGGACTCCATTAAGGAATAGTCCATCTGTGCCTCTGTGCATCCTCTCTTCCTTCGCCAACTCAGAGGAAGGGCTCAAGTCTAACACTAACGTATCTGGGCTCTAGCTTCTAGGTTTCCCACATTTCCAACCAACCCATTTCTAATCATTCCCCTCTCAACTTCTCCCTCATGGTTCTATTCACTCACTGCTTAGACTGCAGCTCTTTACTGGAGGGGAAAGTCATATTTCTCTCCTGCTGATCTGGCTGGTGGCTTCGAACTGCTGACCTTGAGGTTAGCAGCCCCCTACAGAACCACTACACTGCCAGGGTTCCTGTCCTTAACTACCTAGTTATTGACCCATTCCTCCCAGCCAAAACATGGGGCCGTTTCCCCATTCTGAAGGAAACCTGCCTAGGAACTGTTCTGTCTTCAAGATTCTGCTCTCTCGCCTCCTTGTCAGATGAGGGTTCAACAACAACCCCTCCCCCACCCCAGTGTCACCACTCATCCATTCTCAAACCAATGCCCCATGATTTCCCCCTCTCATCATCTACTGGACCTGCCTCCTATTCCTCAAAAACCAATTCAAGGAATTGACAAAACCTAAGAGATGGGTTTCAGTCTCCCCCCACCCCTGCCATACAAAGCAAGAGTTCAATCATGCAAGTTCAAATGACATACAAGTCATTTGTCATACAAGTCAAGTGTTCAATCATATCGGAAGAAGAGTTGCGCGATCATCCACACAATTGCTGTGGGGAACTTTTTGCCAACCTGGACCGGATGCTGTCAGTGCGCAGCACGCACAGGGTCCTGCGGAACAGCCCTTGGGCGGGAGTGAGCCGGCCCCATGATGGATGTGATCTTTTGCACCGGCGCTGGCTCCTCGTCCCCCCTCTCCCACTGCTTCCTCGTGCTACATTCCTTGGAGCCAGAACACACGGTTAGGTATCCCCTTGGGTTCTGTGGTCGATCTCCTGGAGCACCAGACCCATATATCGACCGGTGGGCTGGCCATTTCCACTCGGAGGAGTCATCGAGAGTTCAGCAGGCACAAAGCCGCAATCGCTCCCTTGCATGCATGCGGGAGGCCCTGACTCTGGCCAGCCTTCCCAAGGCAGTAACTAGCATTGTGACCCTCCACAGCACAGGCTGGAAATCCCAGCTTGGCCATCAACCCCTCTTTCCCTCACCAGGGACAACATATACCGTATCTACGTCACTTTTCCTACTACAAGTCCTCTCCTCTCCTGGATCGCGATCTAGTCCGTGTCCTCTCTATCATTGGTCTACTATGAAAAGCTCATAATGGATTCCAATTTTGCTGGATCCCCCTCCATGGAAGCAGTCCTAAACAGTAGCCCCAGAGACAGCAATGAACTAAGTGAGCGAAGCTATCATAAGACTATGTTTCTGCCATGCTAAAGAACTGGCAAAAGCTTCTAATTTCCCATCATGCCCAGGTCTGCACACATATGAAAGAGTTAATATTGGGTGTGTAGCAGAGAAGAACATGGTGAGTAGGATCATAGAGAGTGCAGTATGAATCTCAAGTCAACAACATGCAGCATAGGACATCGGTCCCTTTAGCAGGGGTCCTCAAATTTTTTAAACAGGAGGCTAGTTCACTGTCCCTCAGACCATTGGAGAGCCGGACTCTAGTTATAAGAAAAAACAACTATGAACAAATTCACTGTGAGCCTGAGATGAGTCAGCTGCTAAGAAGGACATCAATGGCAGCAAAAACACCAGGTGGGCCAGATAAATGTCCCCATGGGCCACAGTTTGAGGACCCCTGCTTTATTGCAACCCTCTGTGCCTGTGTCCTCCAGCTGTTTGTGATAATCAGATGAGTTGGGAAACGTGGTATACTATTGTTATTGCTGTTGTCATCGTCAGGTTTTTCAAGGCGATTCCAACTCATGACGGCCCTGTGTTACAGACTTGCACTCTTCCATAGGTTTTCTTGGTTGTAGTTTTCATGGAAGCAGATTTCTATGTCTTTCATCCATTATGCTGCTGGATGAATTCGAATCACCCAAATGTTCAGTTCTCAGCCACACACCAACTGTTTGAACCACCCAGGGACCTAGTAGCTACTCAACGAATATCAATTCTCTCTCTTTGCCCTACACAGTGCAACTTCAGGCTGGTCTAGGGCATCTCCCATATCTCTGCGATCTGGACGCATCAAGCCTTAGCTATTCTGCAACCATGCCACTACGGGTTCTTGCCTCTGCTTCTGCTGTGTGTCGCCACCTCGAATGGCATCATCCCTCATTCCTCTCAGCCTTATGAAACTGCACTCATTTTGAACACTCAGATCCAATGCCCCGACTTTTCCAATATCTTCAGCCATCATATCGCGATCACCCCACTTGGAGATTTCCCATTGCAGACCTTGATTGGCCATCATATCTGCTTCCTTGCCTTCTTAACTTGACTGTGAACCCCACAAGTGTAGGGGCAAATGGTCAGCGGTTCCAAAGCACCACTTGAGAAGTCAGCAGTCAGAACTCAGAGGTTCCACTGGACATAGATGGGGCTTGCTTCTCCTGCCAGAGCTCCCTTCCCAGAAACCCCCAAGGGCACTTCTACCCTGCTCTGGAGGACTGCTATGTGTCAGAAGGTCTCGGTGGCCTTGGGCTTTGCTTGGGCTAACACTTCCCAGTTAAAAGTATATGCCAGAGAGAACGGAATCAAATCTCTGTCCAAGGACCGTGGAGATTTGAAACCTGAAGAGGAAATGTGTAAAGGACATCTGAGGATCCAATGAACTGCATGTTTCTGGATCCGGTAACTACACCATAAAGGAAACCAAATCCACTGGCCCAGAATCTCTTCCGACTCCTAAGGAGCCTACCTGGTATTTTAGGGACCATGAACCTTGTTAGAAAAAGACAGTCTCATCTTTCAATCACTAGGTAATGAAAATCATCATCACCTAAATCTCTGCCATGTTTCTGTTATGCCAAACAGTATTGTAAACACAACATAGATGAACTCATTTCACCTTTACAGAATTCTTGTGAGGCCCCACCACCCCAGTCAAAACTTTGGGTTTCCAAGACTGTCAATCTGTATGGGAGCAAAGACCCTTCTCTTTCCCATGTTGAGCGACTGATGGGTTGGAACGTCAGCAGTCCCACACTTCGGAATTTATGATTAGCAGCTCCATGCATAACAAACACACTACGTCATCAAGGCTCCTTCAACAAATGAGGGAACTGAAGGCTAGAGATACCAAGGAGATTCCCTTAGTCCTAGCTGAAAAGTGATGGTTTGCACACACGTGGTGGCACTTCTGAAGACTGGCGATCGCAGACAGTGACAACCTTATGGTGAGAAGTTCTCTGCACATGTGGGGTTGCCATCAGTCGGAATCAACTTGACAGCAACTGACGACAACGATGGCTCTGTCCAATGCTCCCTCGTGTTCAAGATGCCTGTGAACACTGGGCATTGAATAAAGAAGACCAAAAGAAAATGGATACCCTTGAAGGTGCTTGTGGAGAATCCTGAAAGTACCACGAAACTACCAAAAGAACAAACAGAAGAAGTACATCCAAAGGCTCCTTTGAGGCAAGGATGGCAAGACTTGGTCTCCCATATTTGGAACATGTGGTCCGGAGAGGCCAATCTCAGGAAAAGGGCACCACTCTTGGTAAAGTAGAAGGGCAGTGCAAAAAGAGGACGGTCCTGAAGGAGATGGGCTGGCCCTGTGGCCACAGTCACGGGCTCAAACATAAGCGCCCCTGGGAGGATGGCACACAACTGGCAAGTTCTATTGGGCACAGGGTTGCTGGGAGGGAGAGTCAACTCGATGGCAGCTGACAACAATGATGACAACAGATCTGTCCACTTGTGCCATTCAGATTCTCTTTGGGGACCTCAGTGTTCCCATTGCTCAAGTGAGAACATTACGGCCATTGCTATTTTTAGGACCTGTGAGCATAAGCATCTTATGATTCTGTTACGGAATTATGATGTCGTTTTCAATAGCTTGAAAGAAGTCAGGTCCTATGCTTTAGTCACAACCTTCCTCCACAGTTTTCCCCCCTAAGGGTGGAGGAAAGCAGAAGCGAGGGTAACCATAGCAGGATACAGGATTGCTTTGGGGGTGGTGGGAATGTTCTAATATTGAGTGTGGTAAGGGAGGCACAACTTTGTAAATCTACCAGAAATCAATGAGATGTTTCTTTCAAATGAGTGAATCAACTGTGAGTTCTATCCCAATAGGGCCTGCTGTCCACCTGCCCCTGCAAAAAGAAGTAACACAGGGTCTAGTATACAGCCATTGTTCAAGAAGTCTGGGTGTGTGTTTGCTTATCCAATAAAAACTTGCACTGTGTGACTTTGAACCTTCAGTTCCTTAGCAGTCTATTAATGGAATGAGACATATAATCACAATGACTAGAATCAACTTAATGTCAGTGGGTTTGAACCCCTCCTTGGTCTGCAAGCTGGCATTTCTTGAAAAATGTGTTCTCTTGGGCAGTTAAATAACACCCTGGCCAATTTACCTTCTTCTTGTCAACTTATCCAAACGATTCTTCACACAGTCTGAATGATTACCTTGTAAATGAACAAGAGGTTTCACCAGGGCTTCACTCAACTCACCTCTTGAGATTCAAAAGTTATACACTGCTTTGAGAGTCTTCAAATGAGAGACCTCTTAAGGGAAAGGGGGGAGACTATGGTAATTAGTACTCGAGTTGCAAAAGGCATTATTGGAACCAATTTGGTAGGAAATTGTAAGCAACAGTTTTCCATCTTAAAGGAAATGAACACCGCAGATGAATCATTGAGAAAATCATCTGCACAGTTGGTGTAAGGGTCTCTACTGAAGGGGCCATTTCCTTAAAACATTGGCTAGCTCATAATTAGCTCAAGGATCTGATTAATTTGAGCAAAAGGAGAAAAACAAAATAAAACACAACCCAGCAACTTTCAAGCCAAATGTTAATCTACTGTACTTGAGAAAATTCAACTCCAAAGCTGGTAACTTCAGAGTTTGCTGCATGCAGAGAGGAAGGAAGCTTCCAGACCCTAGGTAGTCCCGCAGCCAGCTGGGTTCTATGCCTCAGTACAAAGAGGCCCATCAGGCTGGGAGGCAGGCAACAGAACCAGCCTGGACTCGGGGCTCTAATCGGCAGTGATTAGAGAGCAAAGTGGAAGGGAAAATAAGCTCGCAGCGGGTGAAATTAGGGGAACAGTGGTGGCCACAAAGTTAAATCTTGGAACATGTAATCAAGGTGATTAAGAACTCGCACTGCTCCACCTGGTTACTCACCAGCTTGCCAACGCACTCGTCACAATCACTGCCAATTGTGAGGACTTTCAAGAAGCTTCTCTACTAGAAACTCAATGACCGGCAGCCTATCTTGGGGCAGGAAAAGCAGAAAAAGAAGGCATGTGCGCTCCTGGCTTGACACTATGGAGAGCGCTGAATGTGAAGCATGCGGACCTGCCAGGGTGGCCTCTGGTGGTGCGCGTGGAAAGCTGAGGCGGGGCACTCTAAGGCCACCGCACTGTAGGATCAAGGAGCACCCATGCACATTCTGTCATTGCGCACCCCCCAGACTACCCCATCCCATTCAAGGATCAAGGGAAGAGCTGACCACCCAGAACACCTATCACGCAGGCTTGGGGGGAGCAGTGCCCAGGGATCTCACACTCAGGGCAGCTGTTCCAGGCCCGCCTCACTGACAACTGCACCGCCCCTCCCACCCCCTTCAACCCTCCCACTGACATCGAGTCGATTTGGGCTCCTGACGACCCTATAGGGCAGAATAGAAATGCTTCTAGGAGTTTCTGGGGCTGTGACTCTTTCCAGAAAGAGTGCCATAATAGAAAGCTTTGTCTTTCTCTCAAGGAACGGTTGGGGGTAGCCACAAGGTTAGCAGCTGAACACAATCTCTTTAACACCAGAGCTTCTCCCCCACCGCACCCACTCACTTTACACAGTACAAAGTACCTTGCTTCCTTGGGGGGGGGGGGGAGGGTGCGCACGAGAATCTGGAGCAAACTGAGACCCCGTCAGTTGTCCACAGGGTAACATCTCTCTGTACGTCCTGAATCTGGACTACAGTTCTCTGCCAGTAACCTTCCCATAAACCCTGAGGTCCAAGAGTGTCTGGGTCTCTCCAAGTGACTTCCAGTCTGTTTCTCGGGCTTTAGGCCCCTAGTAACTGAACAGGGTGTCACCTCACACAGGTAGATTGATGAAAGCTGTAAAGTTACTTTCTAGCCACTTCGAACCATCTAGTCAGCCAAATGGGCCTGGAACCCAGGGAAACAGCCCTCTGGGGAGCCCTGATTGGAAACTAAGTGCTTATGCTTTGCCAAGCCACCTGTCTTGAAAAACTCTGATAGATGATCTTTTTACCCATGTTGAATCTCTGGATAGTCCAGCCAGGATGTACGGAGTCCCTACCACATGCCTCATCAGACCTTTGAGGATTTCAAAGACAGAATCTATATAGAGCGGGGGTGTGGGGGGACGGACAAATGAATCTGAGCCAGGGAGTGTCAAGAAGCACCCACTATGGGCCAGGCACTGCAGCGAGGTCAAAATGCAGTCCAGATTCAGGAGAGATGCCATCATATGGAAGCCTCAGAGAACAGCCACAAATCCCAGAGCTTCCTTGTTTCCTGACCATGGGAAAGTCTCAGTCTTCCTGTCTTGTCATGCTCAGAAGAGCCAAAGTCCTTTGTGCTTTACCCCTCACCTAAAGGTTGCCGGTGTGAAAGGCCTGGCCATCTGCTTCCATACAAGCAACAGCCCCATGCCCCACCTCTAACAAATAAAAACCTACAGAGCAGCTATTCTCAAACTGTGGGTCACGACCCCTTGGGGGGGGTCCAGCAGCCCTTTCACAGGGGTCACCCAATTCATAACAGTAACAAAATGACAGTGATGATCTTTGTGGTTTGGAGGTCACCACAACATGAGGAACTGGCTGACAGGGTCACTGCATGAGGAAGGTTGAGAAGCACTGCAGAGAGCAGTCCTACTCTGTCATGGGTGTACTTGCAATGAGCCGTACTGGATTCAACGGCAATAAACTGCATCTGGTTTTACAGGGCTCTGGTTTAACTTTTGCGCCTGCAAAGAAAACGTGTGTGCCTGACACAAAGCAGGTGCTATCGGTCACTGGAGGCAGATGTGAAAGTCATTCCCCATCTTTGTGTCATGAACTCCTTCAAGCATTTGACAGAAATTCTGGCCCAGCTCCCCAGGCTACACAGAGATAACACAGCGCTTAATATTATAGATTCCCCAAAGCTTTCAGTGAAGGACCTCTGATTTCTTGGGGGAGAGAAACACAAAAGAAACTCGAGTGTGTGCGGATGCACACACTCAGGCTATTCATTTCAATATAGGTGTGTGTTCTAACGATAACAGTGCCCACGGCAAAGCAATGAATTGTGTGTAAACAGGTGAGGGGGGCAGCAGGAAGAGAAAATGAGCCGATGGCAGTCAAGCTTGATCCAGTGGGTTTAAGATCTCCCACTGGATTCTGCTTCTGCCACAGCCCAAGCTCACTGCCAATGAGTCAATTCTGCCTCGGAGTAATTCAATGGGGCAGAGTACAACTGCTCTCTGAAGGTCTCCCGGGCGGTATATCTTGATGGAGCAAAAAAAAAAAGAAGAAGAAGAAGAAGAAGAAAATCTCATCTTTCGCACAAGTGGCTAGTGACTTCAAACTGCTGGCCTTGTGGCATGAGCGGCCTGACATGTCGCACACTCCACCACCAGGGCTCTTTCACAGGGTAGGGCTAACTAACCGCAGAGGCTGGCAATTCAAAAACACCTAGAAGCAGTTCAAGGTGACTTGGCGCTCTGCTGCCTACGGCCCATGAAGTCACCATGAGTGAGAAATGAAACAGCTTGATATAGACTGGTCAGTTTGGGTATAGGAGGTGTCCTTTCTTCTTTACATTAGGTCCGCCCACTTTTATGTGTTGTCCTATCCTATTCTTTTTTCTCTAAGACCCAGAGGAAGTTATCAGTATATAGCATTCTGACTCTTTCATTCAATAAATGCCTGCTGATGCATTGGGCATGGTTTTTCCTGAAAGGGGCAGGGGATGGGGGAGAAATCTAGTTCCTACCCACAAGTGGCTCGCATCCTGTTCGGAGTGCCCAGCTCTCTACAGGATGGTTTGGAGGCTTCTAGAAGACAAAGCTGCTTTCGCTACAGTGTGAAGACATCTTGGAAGTGTGAGGAGTAGTCTTCAGAATGCAAGTTCCCAGTGTAGGGCTCTGTTCGTTCACTCGGTACAATTGGAATCAATCTGAGTTTGACAGCTCCAGCAGCTTGCCATCTCTCGCATCCTCCCCAACTTTGGAGATGGAAGCGTCTCCTATCTGCCTCCGAGAGTTGCTATGAGTACCTGGGAAAGAAGCAGAACAAAATGCAGGCAGGTCCTCTTTTAGCTGCAATGGCAGCAGGGGCATTATCGTGCTCTGAAAAGATCCCTGCATGATTGCCTAAGTGTGGACCCACAAGGTCAGGAGAGCTCATTTTCTAAGGCCCCTAGCATCAAAACATAATAAATGCCTGTGGCTTGGCTTTCTGGTTTGCTTGGTTTTAGTTTTGCTGCTGCTTCTTTTTTCTTTCTTCACCTTTTTGATCCAAACTCCCCAAAACATCAAATTAATTGCCATTCAGTTGATCCTGAGATTCTGATATTTAAAATTGCATTAAGACTGCTGAACTAAAAAAGATGTGTGACTCTCGCATAGAGCCCTGCCTGCCTACCACCACCACCAATCCCCACAAAGGGTGAGCAGGAAGGACATTGTGATGACAGAATACAAAACAGAGGGCCACTGCTGCCTGGAGTTGTAAAAATGTGACAATTGATCTCTATTTGCCTGAAACAGCAGATGAAGTAGGAGGGAGACCTTTGGATCTTGAAGTGAATATGGACTGAAGTTTTCATTGTTTCCATAAAGACCTACCTTTACTCCTTGGCGACCAGAAGAAATATATGGTGCCCAGCAACCACACTGAATGTTTTGATCAAGAATCTAACCGATGGGCCTTATATAAACGGAGGAAAAGTATGAAACAGAATTTTGAACTCACGGGGACACCAGTCTTATTAGATCTGTCGAATCTGGGAACCTCGTCAGTCTTTCCCAAAGTGAGTGATACCACACATCGCCTGGGGCACTGGAACAATGTAAAGATGGGGGGGGGGTGTGTGCAAAAGCAGATACCTACACTTTATCCTGGATGATGGGCTATAATACAAAGGCTTATCATTGACAGAGGGGACACTTAGTAATTTTTTCTCCCTGAAAAAGAAGGGGTAGTCCACATAAATTTGGGAATCTGTGCTCTAAATATAATGCCGAGAAATAATCTTTAAACCTGGAATCAAAACGATCCCTGGAAGCCATTGTTAAGTGAAACCACACTCTATCCCTGTTAACATGACCCACCCCCATCTACATCTCTATTTTCTCAAGCATAGCACTCTTATACAGACTCATCTCTATGGAGCTGTGTAAAGCGACGATGGTCCATCTAAACCACAGATGAGAAAGCTAGCAGGCAGAGAGGGAAACTACATTCATGAGGATGAAACCCTATGGCTAGCAACAGTGACACGGTGTGAAGTACATATGCCACGGAACTCTTCAAGTCAAAATCAGGGATCCATGTGTATATATGAAATCTAGTGCCATAATGGTTATGAGCTGGGCTGCTAACCACAAGGTCAGAAGTTTGAAACCACCAGTCCCTCTGTGGGAGAAAAATGAGGCTTTTCTATTCCCATAAAGAGTTTCAGTCTTGGGCTGAGCCCCGGTGGCGTAGTGGTTGTGCGTGGGACTGCAGCCCACTGGGACGGAGGTTCAATTCCAGCAGAGGGGCTGGGCCTCCTACTCCCACCACCGCAGAGCAGTGATACCCCCCCCCCAAAAAAAAAGAGTTACGGTCTTAGAAACCTATAGGCACAATTCTACACTGTTCGACGTGGTCGCTATGAAGTGGAATCAATTCCATGGCAGTGAGTTTGATTTTGAGCATGCACATTTTCAAAGATAAATCACATATTTAATAATAATTTTAAAAATGGTATGTAGGCTGAGCCCCGGTGGCGTAGTGGTTGTGCGCGGGACTGCAGCCCACTGGGATGGAGGTTCAATTCCAGCTCACAGGAGCAAAGGCTGGACCTCCTACTCCCACCACCAGAGGGCAGTGATGCCTATAAAAAAACTAAAAAAATGGAATATAGACAGAGGACCTCTAGATTCCCAGCCTGGATCCCTGACCCACTGGCTGTGTGAATTCAAGCAAATTATTTAAGTCTTCTGACTCTCAACAGCCTCAGTTACAAAGAATACTCTGTATTCAAAGTATCTGGCCCTGAGAAGCTCCTAGGTTGAATGTTGCAGAAATTCTACAAACCCACTCCCTCTGTGCTCTCAGCTCGAACATTCAAAGTATCTTCCCCATCATGTTGGTGGGAGGGAGGATTTAGTGATGCTTTGGTTCCTGACCTCACAAATGTCAAGAATACCAATCGTATGTCCTAGGGTGGGGGAAGAGCTCCCACCCAAACAGAAACTGATGCTCAGGGAGCCGCTGCTCTGCATGAGTATGAACGTGTGCACCTGTCTTTACTCATGATCATTTCAACCTTAAACGTTCCCCACCTCCCTCTAAACCTCCATTCAGCTGTGGTGGAAATGGGGGCGCAATTCGGTGAGAACTCCGTGGGGAAGAGCAGAAGGCAAGAGGATGCTAGTGGCCACCGACTTCTGGCATCAATAACATGATGCTGGGGTTTGCACTGGAGCCCCGCTGCTATCGTGGTAATGAGCTGGGGCTGCGAGCCGCAAGATCAGCAGTTGGAAACCACCAGCTGGTCCTTGGGAGCAAGATGAGGCTTTCTCCTCCCATAAAGAATTACATTCTCAGAAACTCCCTGGGCCTAGATGACCTTTTCCTGTAGGGTCACTCTGCGTGGGCATCAGGTTGATCGCAGTGTTTCGTTTCAGTTTGGTAAGCTCGATTTTTCCGGGTGCACGCAACACATCGAGAGACTAGGCAGGTGCGAGCCCTCGGGAGTTGCTTCCCATTTCACCAGACTGTTGAGGGCCTCACCACGTTCTGCGTCACCCAAATCGGAAGTAAAAAGCACTGTCAGCCACCTCCCGGCGCATTCAGCAGATCGCTTGCTTAATTAAATATGCCACTGAATGGGCTATAGAATTCTATTGCTTATTCTGACAGGTGAAAGACAGAAGGGACAATTTCCCGGGCTTTTATTTAAGATGTATTTTCAATGTATCCTCCACAAAGGGTGTCCCAGCTTGCATTAATTTTTATAAGATTTTTTTCCACCAAAGCCCAACTCTCTAAATAGTGAGCTAGTTAATGAAAACAAGTCTAAAGTCAGTAAATGCTCCCATTGTCCCCATGCTGAGAACCGATGTGCAATGGGTGGATGAGGCCACTCTGAACAATTCAGATGGCGTGGCGAAGCAGGGCTGGAAAACAGCCTCTCTTCCTATCACTCTCAGTGGTAACGCCTTTGGATTCAGAGATGGGAAATGTTCCCCAGCATCAATTGGTGGGGTCGCATTTCTGCACGGCAGACAGGACGAATAGGTGCCAAACATGCTGAACCTAGGGGTTGAGTGACTATTGTTACATGAACGCTTGCTTAACCTGGTATTCACTGAGCTTGGAAAAGCAGATGTTGGAGACTGAAGACAAAAACTGAAACATTCAGTTGGAGCTTACCACAGTCGTGGGGGACCAGGGCCCATACGTAGCACCAGTGGCGTATGATAGCAGCCAAGCACAGTGTTTAGACGAGAGAGCTAAGCGTGTGGCTCCCCTGTCTTCAAGAGTCAATGTTTCAGGAATAAATGGCAAAAACAGGCAAGGCCTTAACTGCTCGTCCTCAGATACGAAGCAGGAAAATGTGAATGCGAATTCACCCTCGCACTTGCCCACCTGGAGGCAGAACTGTGGTTGGCATGCTCCAAGTCACCTGTGTTTCAAGCCCTGGACCCACCAAGCCACTGAACTTACGAAAGCACCCTCTCCAACTCCCGCCCCAGCCCGCTTTCCTGCTTTCCTTTAGTTTAAGCTGCAGAATATGTGATAGCACGAGTCCTCAATGCTGGGATGGCAACAGAAATACTCTGATCGAGCCCACCCAGTAACTTAGCAACTCTTTCTCTGTCCTCGGGCTCCCTTTGAGAAGCAGAGAAAAGAAAAGAAGAGCTTTGTCAAAGTGACTGTCACGCCGTGCATTTCTTTCCACTCTGCAGGGTGGGGTGAGGAGTGGGGGGCTTGGCCAAATGTGAATCGTGAGCTGTGAGCCCTTTCACTCCGAGGCCCAAGGGAGACAGATGCAAGGCCGTCAGAGGAGGCTCTTGTCTCCCTTCGGAGGCACTGAGCAGAGGGGCCGCCTGAGAAGGCACGTTGAGCCTCCCCAGCTTGCGGGCTATTAAAGGTAAGGCACAAAGGTGCCTCTTTGTGTCAAGCAGTTTTAACCAAAAAGAGGATGAGGGAGTCCATTCCTACAGATCTGAAGTCCCTCCCCCTCCCCCACTCTTGTTACTGGCTTTATACAAAACAAACCGACAGATGAAAGACTTCAAAAGACAGGGCCCACATCAGCCCTACCTGGGAGTATAAGACGTCTGTAGTTCCTAGGTCTAAAGCTAGGGCCTGTAGTTGGGAAGGCGCGTCATAGGATCAGGGAATGAGCCTTAGACATTCCAGAAGCTAGGAAGATCTCCTTCTCTCATGGGCATCTGAGGAGCACGTGGAGAAGTATGTGAGAAAACAGAACGGAACCATGGCTAAAGATCAAACCAAAATTAGAGAAATGGCAGGGCCAACCAAGGGCATGAAGGGAAGGGAAGCTTTCAGAGAACTGCTGCCTAGACTCACTGTGAAACCTACGAGGTCTGGACGTATCCGGTCAGTTACCGGAAGAGGCTGGCTAAACTAGTCAATCAATGAAAACTCTATAGATCACACAGGTCTGTCCTCCAACCACAGTGTAGTGCAGGTATACACCGAAATCGAGGGACAAAAGGAGGCCTGGGAGTGACTCCCCACTCAGACCCTCCATCCACCTCTCCCCCAGGAGCCGATTTCTCAGAGTCCAGAAGTGGGGCTAGAGAAAGACAAGATGAAGTGGCCACAGGAGTCAGGTCGTAATGACTATGCCAGCTCTTACTGTGCCCTGGTTTATCAATGAGGGAACTGAGCCACAGAGTTTAAATGACTTTCCCAAGGTCCCAAAGTTAATAAAGGGTAAAATGTTGATATCAAGATTTCAACTCCGGAGTTGGGGACCTTGCCCCCTATGTCATAACATCTCAGGGGAGCTGATTCTGTCCACCAGACCCCTGTGAGTTCTGTCTCTTTACCCTCCACCAGTCCAGTTTTCCTTGGTCTCAAACTGCTGGTCTCTGAGGGGACGCCCTCGCTGGTGTCAGGGCAGCATCCTTCTTAACACTACAGGGGCTTTAAAGAAGGGTTCCTGGCGGCTCCCTGGCGCTGCCTGAGCTCCTGAGAGGTGCTCTGTCACTTTCAAATACATCCAGATTATTACCCCAATACTTCACCTGAACCGTCCTAATGAAATATGAGTGGATATTAACTAAGCTGTAAAATCCATAAAAATGCTGCTTTACACGAGACATTTACCTATGAATCAGCAGTTGGGTTAATTCATTATTTAGTAGCCTTGTTATTTATAGCATATTACAGCTTGGTAAATTATTTATATGTGCTTGTTTCTGTGCCTGATTTTCCCTTAAGAGAAGGAAAATGTTTATCAACCACACGCAGGGAGGCTGCTTCAGTCACAGGCCTGTTAAAATATCCAAGATTATTTTCTCTTTCTTTACTCCTTGCTCCACAGTCTCACCTGCAGGGCCTGGGACCCAATCAGGCATTTGGTCTTTATTGGGCAGGTGATAACCACAGGAGAGCAGTGGTGCCGACTGTGTGTTTGGCCAGGGGACAAGGTCAATGGGATCTGGGCTTAGAAAGAAATGTTTGGGGGTCCACCCATTCGATAAGTCCAGGTAACTCTCACTTTATTGCCTTTTGATTTGTGGCACTTGTCCACTGAGACTGCCCTTTGTTCGAATTGAAAGTGTGTGGGCATCCTGCTTCAAGTCTACTGGTGCCACTTTTTGCCACAGCACTGGGTTCTCTTCACGTCCGGGGTCCCATTCTGTTCATTCTCACAGTCTGTCAAACATCTCGTGGCTGTGTTTTAATGTCCATAAACTGCACGTTAAAGGCGGTCCACCAGAGTCAAACGTTGATGTTGAGAACATCCTGAATTTAAATGTCAACTGAAGACTAAACCCAACACGTTGAACACGAAGGAGGGCACATTTGAAGACCAATGATGAGAGGGCAGCTTAGGGAAAAAGAGGGCTGTGCTCAACGAAATTGGCTGGCCATGCCACAACTAAAAGGGTTTCTATGAAAGGAGTGCTGGTGGCATAGTGATTACACATTGGACTGAGACGCGCATGGCTGGCAGTTTGAAACCAGCAGCAGCAGCTTT
Organism: Nesogale talazaci; assembly: GCA_004026705.1. Classification (NCBI taxonomy): domain Eukaryota; kingdom Metazoa; phylum Chordata; class Mammalia; order Afrosoricida; family Tenrecidae; genus Nesogale; species Nesogale talazaci. Next base: position 70,860 of record PVJH01001512.1, on the reverse strand, counting down.
GAGGGAAACAGACTGGGCTTTCTGCTCCCGTAAACAATCACAGTCTTGAAAACCCACAGGGGGTGGCTAGGAGTCAGCAGTGTGGTTGGTGTTTCCTTTGGGTTTGAAAGGTTCTAAGCACACATTTCAAGCCCATGGGAAGAGACCCATACAAGGCCTGGCTCCAGACTCAAAGCTTGGGAATGCAAAGAGGTTAGCCACCTGGGCACGCACACTAGAAACCAACAATACTGTCTCATATGCACACTTAAGCACACCCACTCAAAATCCACCAGTACCCACAGCCCTGACTTCCACCATGGGAGGGTGGGGAAGGCGAAAATCAGAAGCAGGAATCAGCTCATCCGTCTTTGGGTGTGTGGCCCCTCACTTCCAGGCACCTCATAAGGCTCTCCGTGCTCCCCAGAAGGGACCCATTTTGGGCCTCAGTCATACACGATTTCCAGAGACAGTCTACACCATCAGAGATGGACTATTGCAAACTTCCATTCGCTCAGAAAAGTTTGCTTGGTCATAACAATCATGCTTCTGCCACGTGAATTCTTTCAGCGTAGAGAAGCAGGAACCGGAGAAAACAATCTCCAAATCTAGCAACAATGAAGAACACCTTACAGAAAGACAGCAAAAGGTCATTTGAAAGCAAGAAAAGACAGAGGGGGGGGTGTCAAAAGAGACTCGGAAACTAGCTGTTAATTATAATGTAACAAGGGAAATGGAAGAAATGATGAAGTAAAAGAGCTGTATGAAAATCTCAAAGAGTAGGTTAAGAAGACAAATTAGATTATTTTAATCAAAAGTGCCAAGACCTGGAGTTACAAAGCAAAAAGGAAAGAGCATGCTCTGCATATCTGAACCTGAAATAAGTGAAGATAACCAATTCAAGACTTTTTGGAAATATTGAAGGATTCCATGAGCAGAATATTGAATGATGCAGGAAGTATCAAAAGAGGGTGGAAGGAATACCTGAAGAGAGCCACTGAACAAAAAGAAACTAGTCTACATTCCACCATTTCACAAGGTAACATGTGATTAAGAACTAATGAAGCTAAAGGAATATGTTCATACCGCACTGAAGGCATTAGCTTAAAACAAGGCCCCAGGAATTGATGGAGCACTGAAAACAGCCAGTAGTCACGTCAAGAAATTTGGAAGACATCTACCCGGACAACCAACTGGAAGAGCTCTCTATTTGTGCCCATTCCAAAAAAAAGTGACCCAACAAAATGCACAAATTATAAATAATATCATTAATACCCCATGCAAATAAATGTCTTGCGGAAGATGATTCAAAACCAGTTGCAGCAGCACCTTGAGAGGGAGCTGGAGAGGATGTGGAACAAGTGATATGCTGGATCTGGACCGAAAGCAGGGGATACCAGAAAGAGGTTTCCTGGCATCTTATTGACTGTGTCAGGGAATCCAAATGTGTGGATCATAACAAATTATGAATAATATTAAGAAATACAAGAATTACAGAACTCTTAATTGTGCTCATGTGGGCATGTACATGGACCAAGAGGCAGACATTTCATCATTCATGGGAATACTGAGTGATTTAAAATCAAGAAACATACACATTCTGTATCCTTTCACAATCTACATGCTGGATAAATAATCAGAGCTGTTTAATTATATGAAGAACATAGCATCAGGATTGAAAGAAGGCGTAATAACAATCTATGATATATGGAACATGCAACATTATGTGTTGAAAATAACAAGGAGCTGAAATACTTGCTAAGGAAAATCAAAGATTGCAGCAGCCTTCAGTATGAATACAAAATCCTCACACCTGAACCAGTAGATAACATAATGATTAACAGAGAAATGTTGTCAAGCATTTCACCTTGCTTGGATCCATAATCAGTGACCATGAAAGCAGCAGTCAAGAAGTCATAAAATGCATTGCACTGGACAACTCCGAAAAAGACTTCTTTAAAGTGCTGAAAAGGAAGATGTCACTTTGAAGACTACGGTGCGCCAGTGCAAGCCATGGTAGTTGTGCTAGTCCCGGTAGACTAGAGAAACAAATCCATAAACACTCAAATGTGTATAAGAAAGAGCCTTATGTACAAGAGCAATTGAATAATGAGAAAATATCCCAGCCCAGTCCAGATCAAGTCCATAAGTCCAATATTAGTCCCTATGTTCCATACCAATCTATAAAGTCCACTTCAGACTCAAGAAACACATGCAATGATGCAGAACGCAGGAAGATCACAAGACAGCAGGTGAAAAGTCTTGTGGATCCAGTGGTGGTGTAAGCATCTCAGCACTAGAAGGGGAGGAGGGTCTCCTGCTTTCAAGGAGGAATGCAGGCGTTCCCAGAATCCTCAGGAGAAGGCCATGCCCATAGAGAGGGCTCATTGGCTCTGACCTGATTCGGAGGCTAGACTCTACCTCTTCACTCTTAATCCTCTCAAATTGGCAGTAGTGTTCAATTGCTTCATGTGTATGTGAAAATTGGACAATGAATAAGAAAGACAGAAAAACAATTGATGTATTTGAACTATAGTGTTAGGGAATAGTGAATGTACCCTGGGCTGCCAGAAAAATAAAACTGTATTGGAAGAAGGCCGGCTAGAATGCTCCTTAGAAGTAAGGCTAGCTAGTGAGGTTTCATCTCCCATACTTTGGACATGTTATCAGAAGAGGTCTGGAAAAGGATGTCATTCTTGGTAAAGTGAAGGGCCATTGAAAAAGATAAAGACCCTCAAAAGAAATGAACTTGCACAATGGTTGCAACCATGGACTCAAACATATCAGCAACCGTGAGACGGGGGGACCGGACAGTGCCCCATTCGGTTGTGCTTTCAATCTCTCTGAGCTTGAACTGATGTCAGAGCACCTAACAACACCATCACAACTTACAGTAGAGTGTCAATATAACTTTTACAGGCATTGGAAAACCAGAAACTCAGTGCAATACACTTTCCTGTGACAGTCACTTTATTATGGCGGTTGTGGTAGTTACATAATCTGGTACTGATTTGAGGATTAAGTGTGGAGTCTAGTCTGTTGTGGGATGAAGACAGAACTTTTCCACAATTATTATGCTACAAGTATTAAACAGACTATTCACCAGCATGTGTTATGGAAGTTAGCTAGTCTCTCTGAAACTCCCAATTATCTGAGACCTTTGTGTTGTCTCACAACAAAGCTAACTCCCCTGCTGTTAGAATGATGACTCCCTTCCTTGGAAGCTTATGAGAGGGCTTCAAGAACCATGGTCAAAGATCTCTAATCTGACACCTGTTTATCTACCTCCAGATGTCCAAGGTCTGGTCTTATCATTCTCCTCTCCACATGTAGCCATCCCTAAGACCACTCCTCTTATCACCATATAGCCCTTATGACAGCCCTCTCCTGTGACGTATGACCTTGCCTGGAATTAGGGGCCTGGCTTGGCTACAGAGGGAGATAGGGATGGGACATAAGATAGATAAAGCCGGCTGCTTTGTGCCAGCCTGCTTCCCTCCAGACTGCCGCTCTCCTCTCTCCTTCTCCATGTGGACCATCTAGCGAGACGGTGGTGAGCATGTATCATGAAAGGATATATATGTAATTTCTAATGTTCTTTTCTCTCTCTCTCATGATTTCTATATCAGTGTTATAATAAATAATAATTATCGCTACACAACTGCCTGTTGAACCCTTACAGTGAGTATATCAGAGGATTGATCACCCCCTGATAGTTTGTCAATCTGGAGATAGCCAATGAAACTTCTGTGTGGGCATGGCCTTCCCTGAGAATTCTGGGAAATGTGGTCATTCCTTCTTTGAGACTGGAGACATTTCTCTCACTCTGATCACTTCCTGGGAGACATCCCTGAGGAGAATTCGCATGCACTTACCCTGATACAGTCCTGGGAACTGGAGAAGCCACATAGAGACCCCTGCCGATGCTCAGATGCTTACGATACCACTGGATCCAAAGACTTTCAACCCACTGACCTGTGACCTTCCTACATTTGGCATCACTGCATGTGTTTTCTGAGTCTGTAGACAACTTTATAGATTTCAGACAAGCAGGCTAATATCAGATTTATAGACTTGATTTGGACTGGTTGAGAAACTATCTGAGTGTACAAAATTGCCCTTTATATAAAACTCTCTCCTATACATCAATGTGTCTCTATGAATCGCTTTCTCTCATCTACCTGGACTAACATAGGGGTCTAAAACCAGCCTGCCATAGCTCCGAGGTTGGCCTGTTTGGGGTGAAAGGCCAACGTGTTGAAGCTGTAGGGCTTTCGAAAACCTTTCATTCTCGTTCTCATTCTTCCTGAGAATGTAACTCTATGGGAGTCAGAAAAAAGTCTCCTTTCTCCCACATGACAGCTGGTAAGTTCAAACCGCTGACCTTGCCACTGGCCGCCCAGCCCGGAACCCAGGACACCACCAGGGCTCCCTGCGTGTCTGCCCACATCTTTCTCAACTCGTCATGAGAGGGAATCCAGAATGAATTGGAATTTTTATTTTTCAGGTGAAAATATACATAACAGAATATGCCCCACTCAAGAACAAGAGAAGGATGTTTCAGTGGCCTTGGTCACAAGCTGCCTGTTAGACAACCATGTGTTGTTCCTTTGTCCAAGGGTATTGCCATTCTCTGAAGACACCACAGCTGACAGGACTGGCAAGCACTGGACAAACATTCCTCTAAGGAAAAGCACTCTTAGGGTTTGAAGGGGATTTCCAGTGGGTGAGTTGGACACCCTGATCTCCACCATCTGGTCTCTCTGTGAGAAATGTAGACATGACAGGATCAACAAGGACCAATCTCTCCATGCAAGACGGCAGCTCTCTCCTTCAGGACGCTGTCCCGCACCTTCTTGCATTCGTTTAGCTCTCATAGTAATTTCGCATTAAGTCTTCCCCGCTGAAGTGACGGCTTCCTTATGACAGCGGTTGGTTCTGGCCTGTCCTGGTCTCTCCACACACTCCACAAGCACATGGTAACTACTGTGCCCTGGCCGACAGGAGGATAAGCAGCCAATGTGAAAGTAAGAGCCAGCTATTTCAGGCCTTGCCTGTCTAGGCTGCTATTTTTTTCTCTTCGAAAGGAAGTAGAAAAACAGTATATTACTGGGTAAAGGAATCTGGAGCAAGGCCATAAAGATAAATGATGGCAGGCGTCAGATAAATATGGATAAAAGACAGGCAGGTTGGGAGTCTTTGACACCAGGCTTTGGGGCCCTCAAAGTCCAGCGAAATTAGCAGTTTGCCGGGTTGAGAACGAGGGTCCAGCCCCTGAGAACTTGGCTAGGTGCCATCCCACTGGTGTTTTGCTTTTCATTTTGTTCGCCAATGATTTGTTCTCCTACTGGCAGGGTATAAAGAGCAAGGGGGACTGGAAGGGGATTCATTTTAAAAAGTCATTTTTTAAAAATGTGAGTTGACATGATTTGCTGTGTCCATAAGTGAAAGCTTGCAACATGCAGCCAGGCCGGTGGGTTTTTTGGGTTTTGTTTATGCCCCCTTCCCCTCAGGCCCATCTGAAAGGGCATCTTATTTGATCGGCATCCGTAAGAGCATCAAGGTCACACCATAACAGAAACTCATTTGACAGCCATCCCTGCTGAAACCCATTTCTGAATCGAAGGATCCCTCTCAGATGCAGTATCACTTCCCATTGTTACAGAACCTCAGACAGCTGACAGGGTAACTCAGTGTCCCCAACGTGCATATCCCCACCTGAAAATGGCCTTTCCTGTTGAGAAGGGACTCAGAAAGTAGTAGAATGGCTCGCCAAGGCCAAAGCCGCTCGATGTCTTCCCTGGCCTGGTCTATTCACAGACTCAGTGTTGCCTGAGTCTCCGTTTCCTTAGCTGTGAAACCAGGGTATTAAACAAAATGGTCTCTGTCGTCGCTTCTGGTTAAATCTGTGGCCGGTGAGTAATGAGAAGGGAGGAGACCAACAAGTGGAATACGAGATGGTAAAGACGGGTGAACATCCTCTTTCAATTCCAGTGGTGTCGTATGGACCCACTCATCTTGTCAGAAGAGACTGCAGAAGCTCCTTGTCCTGTGGACTCTATGAGCGGGTTTCAAAAAGGCCATGGGAAAATGGAATGAAAGATAGTGGAGTTGTTTCCCATGAGCTGTTTGACGGTTAAGAGGTCAGCATTCCGGTGACATCTTTGTAAAGGGGAGTGGGCGTATTCTATGACCCAAACCAGCACAGAGTACTGGGCCCAGCACCCGCTGCTAATGGCTACAGGTCATTGTTCTGGTCTCAGGCAGATTCGGATTCAAAATTTAGTTCTGCCAGCCTGCTACATGTGTGACCTAGGGCAAGTCATTCCAAGGACTCTTCAGAGACTGAGGTGGTTCTAAATGCTTTGCCACCCAAACCCCTTCTCAAGCTCTCCGTCTGCCGAAACCACTTGCCCCATCTCAAGAAGATATTATTCTTGGCCCCTAACAAGGATTATTTTGTCCTCTAAACTCAGTCCTTTGCCTGAATCACTTGCTTGCGGATTAATCACAAGAACCGCCTTGGGGGTGGACACATTATAAATTATAGCCAGAATGATTTCACTTTTCAGGCCTGCCCTCTTTGATGGAAAAGGCTATACTGCATTCCTCTGTCTACCCCTTCGGTGCCTAGCACAGAGTGAATGAAGGTCGACTAAACCTAACTGTCTGTAGAAGAAAAGTTCCATTTGACAGTTCTTTGGAGCAGGGGTTCAAACCCTTCTGAAACAGTGGCGTCAGGGCCAACAGCGTACGCACTGCATAGTAACGGAATTTTTGCGCATCTGATTTGGACTTGAGTGTGAAACAGGCAGCTGTGTCCCACTCACAGATGTTGGCTGGTTTCGAGATACGTTCCATGTAGCCTGGTCAGCCACCATCTCTGAGCCAAGACATCATTGTCTGTTTCCTCCTCCCGTCAAAATCTCAAGCACAAGAGACTTGGTTGTTATGTTGCGTGGATGATGTCCTTTTACCTGCGACCAAGACTGAACTGTTTCAAACTGGTTCAAAGCCCTGCTTTGGATCTTTATCCACCAACAGGGTAGCCCGGAAGCCACAAACAGTTGCTGAGCACTTGAAATAAGGCCGCTCCAAAACAAGTACTGTAAGTGTAAATTATACCCTGGAAGTTGAAGAGTTGGTACCCCTCCAAAATGTAAAAGATCACATTAGTCTCTTTTATAGTAATCATCTGGTGAAATAGTAGTATTTCAGATATACCCAAACTCACTGCCATTGAGTCGATTCAAACTCCTGGTAACCCGATAGGGCAGAGGAAAACTGGACCTATGGGCTTTCCAGATCTTTAAATCTGGAGCTGAATCCTGGTGGCCTAAGTGGTTGAGGGCGGGACTGTGGCCCGCGGGCTTGGCGGTTCCAATCCAGGGGCAGCTCTCAGGAGCAGCGTTGGGTAGCTCCCATGACCACCAGAGGGCAGTGATGCCCAAAAAACAAAAACAAAAAAAAAATCTTTAAATCGTCACAGGACTAGAAATCTCCATCTCTCTCCTGCAAAGTGGCCGGTGGTTTTGAACTGCTGACCTTGCTGTTAGTAGCCCAATGCATAACGCATGAGGACACCAGGACTCCATTGATACATACACTGGGTCGAAGAAAACACCGTTGAATCGATTTACTGTGCTTCTTTTTATGTTTTCCAATATACCTACGAGGAGATGTGGTAACGCTGTGGTTAAGCACTCAGCTTCAAACGAAAATATCAGCAGCTTGAGTCCACTAGCCACTCCAGGAGAGAACGATGTGGCAGTTTGTTTCTGTATAGGTGACAGCCTTGGAAATCCTCTGGGGACAGTTCTACTCTGTCCTATACAGTCGCTGACTCAGACTCTACCTGCCTGCAATGGGGATGAGAAGGCAGCTACTAAACAATTTTAAATGATAGAGATGGCTTGCATTCCATTTCTATTGCTTAGCACAACTGTGGCCCTTTCTAAGTGTACAGTCTGTGAACACACGGATAATTAGGCACGCTAATTGTTTTACCACTGTTCCCTTCAGAGAGCACCTATTCTAACCCACTGGGGTTGGTATTTCATGTCTGTTCTAATCCAGTACTGTCAGAGCGAGCTGCTCACAGGTCCATGGAGAGAATGGGAGTTCCTGTTGCATATGCCAGGTGGGAACCTGTCTACAGCATCTACAGAGTCCTCAGTAAAGGCATGCCTGGGGGGGGGGGTAGGCCATCTCTTTCCTGTTTGATGTGTTTGGTTATGAATTGGGGAACTTTCAATCTCCCCAGTGAAACACTAAACTATGACCAAGGTGATTATACTTGAGGGTTGGCAAGAATGGCACAGGAACAAACTGCTTGGTGTTGGATAATGATTTTCATTTTAAGGGAGCAGGCTTTGAGGAACAAAGGAGCTTCCATTGGTCAGAAATCACTCAGGAGCTCTTGGTCCATTCATAAAGAGCCTATGTACCTGGATGCACATAGAAATATGTACCTAAGCTGACTGACTTCCCTAACTAGAGTCTTTTATTCCCATAGCATTAGTCTGGCCTCGAAATGGTTGAGTGTTCTCAACCTTCCCCTTCTATAGCTTCTGTAAAACCAAAACCCCAATGCCATTGAGTTAACTCCGAATCATAGACTCAAAGTAGCAGTTGTTGTTAGAATTTGGTAAATTGATTGGGATAGTGACCAGAGGTACACTAGAACCAAGCACTTCTCCACCCTGCAGCGTCCTCACAATCGTTGCGACATTTGAGTCCACTGATGGACCCATTGTGTCAATAGCTCATTGAGAGTCTTCCTCATTTTGGCTGACCTACTACTAAGTATGACTTCCATGGACAGGTCCCTCTACAGAACACGCCCAAAGTACCTAAGATGACTTCTTGCCATCCTTACTTCTAAGGGCCAGTCAGGCTGCGCTTCTTCCAAAATATATTCATTCTTTCTGCAGCTCAGGTTATCTTTGATTTCTTAACTCACACCACAGTAAGAATGCATCAATTCTTCTCCAGTCTTCCTTAGTTACTGTCCATCTTTTGCACTTGATTGAAAAGACCAAGATTTGGGCCAGGCAAACCTTAATCCACAAAGTAAACTCTAGCTCGGAGACACCTTAGAGCAGTTGTGTGCAGGAAATGTGCTCACTGTGAAAGCCGTTTGCTTTCTGGACAGCTGTTTCCATAAGCTTCAATTGTGGATTCAAGTAAAATGAAATCCCTGACACCATCAATCTTTTCTCTGTGTAGGATGGTATTGTCTATTGTGAAGATTTTGGTTGTCTTACGGTGAGGGGTAATTCAGCACAAAGACTGTACCCTTTGATCTTCATCAAGAGAGTAGAATGACCCCCAGAAGGATCCTAAGATTGTCAATCTTTATGGAAGTCGGCAGCCACACCTTGCTCACAAGGAGCAGCTGGTGACCTTGAACCCACTGACCCTTTGGTTAGCAACCAAGCACTTAACCCCTGCACTACCAGGGCTCCTCTTCAGTTCTGAGAAGCTACAAAAAAGATGCAAGAGAGAACTCCCACATGCCAGGGCCCTACAGCCTTCCTAATGCTCAATGTCAGGGAAGGCTTCCTGGGGGCAGCCAGACTGGAGCTAGTCTAAAGAGAATCACACTGGGTACGATGCCGATGGTTATGATTCGAGAGATTATAGCATAGGAAGAGAAGAGGGGCCACAGTATGGAGATGTGCACGTGAAAAGTATCAATAGTGAGCAGAGAGAGAAAATTAGTGTCAAAAAGCAACAAAAAAGGACTATAGGTGTGAGGTCTGGGGCCTGTTTCCATCGCCTCATCTGGAAAGAGGGATAATCGCTCCCTCACACTCCTTTTGGGACTGACATGAGTGCGTGCACAGGAGAGCACGTCCCTCGGTCATGGCTCATTCCATCTTCCATCTTGGGCTGGGATCTCCTGGTTTCTGAACTGGACACCTGCAATCTCTGCAAAGCCTTCACATCTTGCCCCCGATGGGTCTCACCTTGACAATGGCTAGTTTATTACTGGCGAGGTTCCTATCTCAAGAAGGGTAACAGCAAGAAGGGTAAAAAACAACTGAGTCCAGCTCCCGGCACATGGAAAATGTGGAGGCCAAATTTCCATCCACAGCAAGAGCCAAATGACCATTTGGTCTCAGCAAGGGAGTCATCCATGTCTGACCCCAAATTTGGGGCTGCCTTGCCCAACAAAGAGAACATTTCCTCTGCCCAATCCTTCTCACCCTGGGAGCTCCGCTTTCAAATCAACTTCCTAAGGTTCCAGCACAAAGTGTGAGTATGTCCTGGCAGAACCCAGCAAGAGGTGCAAATCAAGCACTTCACACCCTCTGTTTTAACTCCTCTACAGAATGAAGACAGCCAGCAGCACTGGGGGAGAAGCGCATCATTCGTGCTTCATTTCAGCAGCACACCTTCCTCACCACCCTTATGGGTTACCACACAGGCTTCAGAACAGATGGCAGTGGGTTTGTTCACTCAGAGGGGGCAGGAGTGGGAAGGTAGTGGATAGGTTCTGCAAGTCGCAAATGACCTCAAGACAAGGTGGGCACAGAAGGAAGTAGGCCAGTCAGGCCTTTAGGGAAATCCACGCCCCCCCCCCCAAAAAAAAACCCAACAAATCAATCAAGTTAATGCCCACTCATAGCAAGCCTATGTAGGACAGGGGAGAACAGCTCCTGTGTGCTTCCAAGACTGTAACCATTCTCTAGCCTTCCTTTTGCACGTGATTGAAAAGACCAAGACATGGGCCAGGTCAACCTTAATCCTCAAAGTAAACTCTAGCTCAGAGATATCTTAGAGTGGTCGTCTGCACCAAATTTGCTCACTGCAAAAACAGTTTGCTTTCTGGACAGTTGTTTCCATAAGCATCGATTGTGGATTCAAGTAAAATGAAATCCCTGACTCCCTGTCTCTTGAGGAGCAGCTGGTGGTTTCGAATTGCTGACTTTGCAATTAGCAGCCTGACATGTCACCACTACCGGGAAGTAAAGGCCAGGTAATCTGCTCAGGCTTGCCAATGTGCAATGGTAGAAGTCCGGTTGGCTGAAAAGCCAGGTAGGTCTTCCCTCAAAGACTGCCCTGCATACCAGTCGGGCAATCAGAAAAACGGTCAGAGAGCAATTCTGAAGGAGGTCATTTCAGACATTAGGAAACCACCTGGGGGTGGTAAGAAGCATCTGTATTTTAATCTGGGTATGATTTATATGACTGTAGATACTTGAATGGAAGAGGAGTCAGTGGGTGGCACAACTGATTTCTTTGACTGCTAATCCGAAGGTTAGAGACTTGAGTCCACCTAAATGAACCTCAAAGAAAGGCCTGATCTGATAAAACATTCAGCTGTCTGCTAGTTCCTAAAGGCTTCCTCTCCCCAAACATCATGATCCCAATTCTACCTTACAAATCCAGCTAGACGGGAAGAGGTATACTAGTACAGATGGGAACTGGAAATACAGGGAACCCAGGACAGAAGAACCCCTCTGGACCACTAGTGAGAGAGGCAATACGGGGAGGGTGGAAGGAAGGTATGGTAGATAGGGGGATCCGATTATAAGGATCTACACATAATCTCCTATCTGGAGACCTCCAGTGGAGGAGTGGGCGAGCGGAGACACCGGACAGTGTAAGATATGACAAAATTAGAATAATTTACAAAGTATCAGGGGTTAGTGAAGGAGGGAGAAGTGGGGAGGGAGGGGAAAAGATGAAAAGCTGATGTCAAGGATCAAGCAGAAAAGCAAATGTGTTGAGAATGATGATGCCAGCAGGCGTGTGAAGGTGCTTGGCACAATATATGTATGGATTGTGATAAGCGATGTACGAGCCCCCAAGAAAATGAATAAAAAGAAAAGAAAGACCTGGTCGTCTTCTCCTGCAATGTCAGCCAGTGAAAGCCCTATGGAGTACAAGTCTGCACTGCCACTCAAGAGCCCGCCGTGAACAAAAGAATTTGCCAGCAAGAGTTCACATGTCACGCTATCTGAGCACTTTACTCTATGTTCAGTAACATGGATTTTTTTAAAAGCAAAAGCTTTTAAATTATCCTTCCATGTGCAGGCTCAAAGAAAGAATCAATGTTCTGCTGCTGCCAGCCGTGTCAACTGGCACAGTCCTTTGGGAAGCAAGGTGTCACCATGTAGCAAGGGCCTTAAAATAGGTTTAGAAGCTTTGAGTCAGTGATCCCATTTCCGGGTGTCTATCCTAAGGAAGCACGTCATCTGAAACCTAAGAAGAATCGCGTGGTGCCCAATGGCCAGTACGCATCATGCCAAAGCAAACAGATGCTTGCTTGTGACTCGGTTAAGCTCCGTGAATATTTTAGGTTACAACCAGGAGGCCCCACTTGTTGAGGCATTCTAACTTGCCATTATCAAACACAAAGGAAACACCTAACAACCACAGCATCAAAAATGGAAGACTAGAAAGGCCTGCTGTGACGAAGAAGAAATTCTCAGTGATCTTTTATGAGGCGCTGTCCTAAGTTTGTGCAGAGGCCCCTTCTGCTCAGTGCCCAACTTATCCATTGCCTGGGCATTCTGGATGAAGGAGTGACACACAGGCAAATCAAGAGTGGTTCATACATGCACGGGGCTTACAGTTGCAGAAACGTACTGAAACCCATGGCTGGGATAACTGCAGACACGTTCTCTCGGCAAGACACTGACTGGCATCTCTTGGGTTGTCTTACCAAAAGGGTTCTTCTTAGAGATTGGCTCTTTAAGAGAATCACTTTTCAAAAGGCTTTCATTAAGACTTAGACATGAAAAAGCCACCAATCAGGTTCACTGCCATCTAGTCAAGTCTGACTCAGAGGGACCTGGGGGCGTCCATGGGGGCAAATCAGGAAGAAAGCAAGCAGCGTGTTTCTCTCGAGGAGTGGCTGGGGACTTCGAACCGCTGACTGTTCAGTTAGCAAACTAACATGCCACTCAGTACATCACCAGGACTCCTTCTATCAAGATTCGAGGCGAAAAAAACAACCCTATGAAGCAAACAGTCCTATACATAATGCAGGGGGTCACCATGAGACAGATCATCTTGATGACCTTGGCTGGGATTCGCCCCATCTGTTCTCTGCCATACTTTCAGGAAATGGGACCCACTCGCTGCTGCTGTGTTTGCGTGCCTCCAGGTCTTCATTTATTCTTCTAAGGGAGTCCACCAGAAGCCAAGAAGTTAAGCTTGCGTTGGTTTGGGTTAGTTTTTGCTTGGTTTTCAGCAAAAAGGTAAACCATTTTTCCAGTGTTTCTCATCATCCTCTGCAAGTTAGCCCTCGTCTTTCAACCCCCAAATATGAAATTCCTGTCACTTGTGAGAACTCTGGGAGATTTTCTCCTTGCCACCTGCACGAAGTTGGAGGATGATTTCTCCTTTCCCCTCTGGGTTTTCCATGAGCTAAAGTCATTAGAAAGCGCCTGAGCCTTGTCTTTATGAGGATTCCTTCAAAGGGGCTGTCACTGAGGTTGATGGTCCGGTTACAAGATTGAAGACCTCGCCTCTGTAAAGAACTACTCTTGGAAAGTCATTAGCGAGGTTCTCCAGGCCCACATTTTTTATACACAATTCAGGGCACTCCAAGGCATTTACTCCTTCAATGGCAGTCCACAGTGAATACATAAACTCCATGAGTCCCCGGTGCCTTTCTTTCTACTGCTGGGCATGGGAATGGTTCCCGAACCAAAGAGCAGGCAGTACAGAGTCAAAGATGGACCACGGAGGATTGCTTTTATTGACTTAGTCTTTCATTCTCCAAGACTATGCTCCAAGAAGCTCTCTCAGGACTTCTCTTGTTCTAGAACTTTCTCTCGTGCTCTCTCAAGACACCCTATAAACCCTATGAACCACAATAGGCTGTCATGAGAAACTAAATTTACCTCTATTTTCAAACAAAAATGAAATATGCAAGACAACTGCTGTGGACTCATTTATAACTCATAAAAGCCCTGTCACAGTGTTCCGCAGGCCCCACAGCTTCCCACCCCCACCCCCCCCACCCCACCCCCCCGCTAGTCTCAACTTTCTCCCACGGAGTAGCTGATGGTTTTGAACTGCCACTTCCTTGGCACCCGCAGGGTTCCTTTATCATTTCAATATGTTTGCTTTAAACACACAAACCAAAATTGTATTGCCACCCACTTGATTACAATTCATGGCCACCCCATGGGTTGCTGAGAAAATGCCCCGTCTTGGCTGTCATCTTGACAGAAGCAGATGGCCAAGCCAAGCACTGCAGGGTGGGTTCAGAGGGCCAGTCTTGAGGTTGGTCCAGCAGAAACCACTTGCGCTTGACACCCAGGGGGCCTATTGTGCTTGGGGAGGACTAAAATAATGGTCAGGAGGTGAAAGACTTTTTCCACAAACCTGAGAAAAAGAGGCCAGAAAAGAGCTCTGTTGTTCTATAGGCAGATGAAAATGCCACCCCCAAACCCTGGGGGCACAGCGGTTAAGCACTCAGCTGCCAACTGAAAGGTCAGCAGTCGGAAGTCGCCAGCCATTCCATGGGAGAAAGGTGAGGCAGTGGGATTTCAGATATGGAGATTTACAGCCTGCAAACCCCCTGAGGAGTTCACTCTGAGTCGGAATCGACTTGATGATAATGTGTGTCCATCTGTAAAATGAAGGGGTCCCCCCCCCCACAAAAGCAACCTTCCAGTTACCAAGTCCTAGAGAAACTGAGAGCCTAAGAGAGTGATCAACTAGATGGCTCTGTTTCTCGTGTGTGGGGTGGGTGCTCAGGTGCCTAGAGTGCGGCCTGCTGCTCCTCAGGGCTCCCCAGGTGCTCACACACATTCCACAGCACACAGGCCTTGTCAAAGGACACTTGGGGCACTGCCCGGTAGTTCGTGAAGCAGAGATGCTTAGGAAATGGTTCTCATCTACTAAAATGTACCCAACAGCTGTACTTAATGAGGGCTGGGAGGGACGTCCATGCTCTGTTCCAGGAGCAAACAAAGGGGTCAGGCCTGTCTCAGGCAGAAGCCACCCAAGGCAACAATGCTTCCCTTCACAGCGAGCATTCCCACCTGTCAACAGATGCTTAAAGCAACAGGATGAATATGAAACAGCTGAGTTGGACACCAAAGTAGAGCAAGGCAGCTGTTCCGTGCCTTTCGGTATAAAAAAGCCTGGCGGTAATGCTGAAGAGCGTCTGCTGGTGCATACACGGGTTCACTTTGCACTGTCTTCTCGCGCCGCAGCTTTTAGGACTTGAGTTGGTGAACTGGTGACATTCTAGAGCCATAGGTGAGCTGAAGATGAGAAAATTATGGCAAACGAAAGCTAATTAACACGAGTGATCATGGTGGAGAAAAACAGCGAGGAAGTCATTAGCTTCAGAATTAAGCTTCAATGAAAAGATTAAGATTTTTTTTTCCAAATTAGTCACTTGAAAAAGTTCCTCTCCCACCAGTACTTAAAAGTCCTAATCGTGTGAAGATCGCTTTTCTCAGTGTTTTCAGGAAAGCTAATATAATCACTGCTTAAATGTTCTTAAAAAGGATTTAAGAGCCAGGCAGGCACATTGGGGAGGCATGACAAAGAGTAGTCCTGGTGTGAAGCGTCAAGCATCCAGCTGCTAAGAGGTCAGTGGTTCGAATCTGCCAGCAACTCCTCGATAGAAAGAGATGACAGCGTAGAAAACCCTATAGAGTGGTACTACTTTGCCAGCTTTGGGTCCCTCTGAGTCCAAGTAAGCTCAAGAACCCACTGTGAAAACAGTACCAATGTTTACATAAAGGTCTTTTGTTCCCTTTTAAATTTTAAAAGGGAACAGTCTGGAACTTTCCAAAACTTAAATTTAAGCCATGATGGATATTAATTCTTAGGGGGAAATGACTTTGCATTGATTTTGTTCCATTTCCAATATTTATGTCTTGTGTTTTATGTCTACCATTATGAGCTTGAGAACTTTATTAAAAGCTAAAATGTTAATGAGAAATTTCAGTAGTAATGCGTAATCCAGAATAGGCCAGGGACACACATTTTATGCTAGCTATTCACTGAGTGTAAAAATTAGTTTGATTCCCTCTACTTTTATGATTTATATTTTAAATCATCTGAACTGAAAAATGTTCTACTAATGTCTGTTTCTTAGCCTTTAAAATTATTTATTATCAAATTAAAGTGCATTATGTTTTCATTAGGAGAAAATGAAGGAAAAATATAGGGGTAAATGAGTTGTAATTCATCACTAACTTATAACGCACTATTAGCATTCTCACATATTCCATTCTCTTATCAAGTAGATTAGTGCGATTGTTGTCGTGTTTGTTTGTTTGGCTTTGGTAATAGTTTTATTGATATATAATTTATATAAACTATAACCTACCCTTTACAAGGTACAAGTCTGTGGCCTTTAGTTTAGTCACAAAATCATATTTTTTTTTATTTTTAGAAGCATCAACAGACTTTTATTTATTGAAATGAACAATGCAGCAGTAACAATATGCATCTTAAATCGTGTCAATCATCATTATCGAATTTCAGAACCTTTTCCTCACCTCAGATAGGACCCCAGGTCCCTTAGCAATCTCTCCCCATTTCTCCTCTCCCCATACCCTAGCAACTGACCCTCATTTATTCTATGTACATTTACCTATTGTTTTAAGTTTCTCATTATTGTATAGATTTTCATCTTGTTCTAGTGTTAATTAAAATGTAAAGACTCTGTGATTATGCCATCAAGACTATGTGATTATATTTAACTGCTGGTGATTGAAATTCAGTTCCCTTCCATCTTGCCCATTATGGTAGTTACATAATCTGTTGTCAATTTGAATCTATTAATAATGAAGGCGTGGACTTGAACCTGTCAATCTGGTTGCAGCTTGATGACCTCATTTGGAGGCGCTATGGAGGTAAATAGCTCACTGGAGGCCAGATACACTCTCTCCCTGTAAGGTATCCCTGATAACAAGCCACCGGGAGTCGGAGCTGGAGCTGGAGGAGCCGCACGGAGACCCATGCCAGCAATGAGATCCTTCCACCACCACTGGATCCACAAGATTTCCTACCCACTGGACTGTGGTCTTCCTGAATCTGCCATCACTGCATGTGTTTCATGAGTCTGAAGAAGAATTTATAGATTGACATCGGACATATGGACTAATATAGGACTTTTGGACTTGATCTGGGCTGGGATGTTTTCTTAATATACAATTACTCTTTTATACAAAGTTCTTTCTCACACACATGAGTGTCTATGAATTTGTTTCTCTAGTCAACCCAGACTAACACACCCATCTACTATTCCTTTAAAGCACATGGCTTCATTACAAAGACAACTGATGAGAAAATCCTTTATATGAATTTATATATATATATATATATATATAAACAGCTCTGCTATTAGGGACATGCCTAGTCTACATCTCTCGCTCTGCAGCAAAGTTTAAAAGAGTCCTGTGATCCTTTGTATTGGCCTGCTAACCATAAGGTCAATGGTTCAAACCAACTGGCCGCTCCTAAAGATAAAGATTTACAGTGATTCCATAGCACTGGTTTTCGACTTTTTTATGGGTGGTTTTTTTTTTTTTTGGTTGTTGGTGGTGGTGGTGATGGGGTAAGGCGGGGGGGGGGGCGGATTTAAAACCCTTAGTGGTGTCGTAAGAAACCCTGGTAGTGTAGTAAGCTACTAACCACTGCTAACTGCAAGGTCAGGGGTGCAAATCCACCAGCCACTCTGCAGGAGAACTACTAGGCTGTCTACTCCCATAAAGATGTGCAGTCTGGGAAAGCAGATGGAGTAGTTCCACTCTGTCTTACAGGAATCTGCTCCATAGCAGTTGCTTTAAGTTTGGAGTGGTGGTAGTGGGGCATTAAGGGTTTGCCGCTCACCTAAAATTCTGCCTATGGAATTCAAGGGGAAACCGGGACTCAAAAGCAACCCATGCAACATGCCCTCAGATGCCGGATGCCTAGTGTCCTTATCCTCCTGATCTGAATGCTGTTTCTCCTGCCAGCAGGGCAATCTGATGCCCGCTGGGTGCTGCCAGAAGAACGCGCCATTCAGGAAACCTGGGAGAGTAGAGGGCCCCCAGGGGAATTGCACAATCCACCCTTCTGGAATTGGAGAGGTGATGGACCCAAATGGAGCAAGTCCAGAGGGGACATACGCTTTCAGGTCACTGTCTGCCAGAGAGAGAGAGAGAAGGGGGAGGCTTTCTACTTCCCAAAAGAGTTACAACCTCAGAAATGCACAGGGGCAGTTCTCTCCTAGTCCACTGTGATCACGTCACTATGAGTAGGAAATGGACTCCATGGCAGAGAGTTTAAGGGTGCTTTGTTTTTATTTATCATTTTATTGAGGACTCACACACCTCGTATAACAATCCAAACATCAATTGTGTCAGGCATATCTGTACATATGTTGTCATCATTCTTTTCTAGACAATTACTTTCTATTGAGTCCTTGGTATCAGCCCCTCTTATTTCCTCCCTTCCACCCTGGTGACTCCTTAATAGATTATACATTATTATTATTATTATTATTTTATCTGCAGTAACTCAACCTGATAATGATGATAAGAACATAACAACAACAACTGTAGGCGAGGTTCATTGGTCTCCAGATGCCATGAAGGGTCGCCCTGCTTTGCTACTGACTGAAAGCATGGCGATTCGAGTTCACTCCAAGGTGCATGGTAAGAAAGGGCTGGTGGTCGACCTCTGGCAAACCAGCCCATGAACACTTCAAGCAGGGCTGTCCTACTCCATCACCTCTGAGCTTTCCCAGAGCTGGAGCTGAAGGGACAGCCGCTGGGTCTGAAACCTGGGGCCATTTGTTGAGCATTGACATCACATCGTGCCCGAACTGAGCCTGAGCGCTTTCTATCCACCCACACGTGCAAGTGCCCATTTCTATGGTCTCTGCCTTTGGACAGATAATGAAAATGGGGTCTCTGCAGCAGAGTCATCTAACTACCAACCAAGCCCCCATACCCCCACCCCATCCTGCTTCAAAAACGAAGTGGTCAAAGTAAGAAATCTAAGCCATGTTAAAGGTCAAGCCCCCAGATTCAGCAACAGGCTAGCAGGGGTCCTCAAATTTTTTAAACAGGAGGCCAGTTCACTGTCCCTCAGACTGTTGGAGGGCTGGACTATAGTTTAAAAAAACTATGAACAAAATCACTGCAGACGCGGAATAAATCAATCGGCTGTTAAGCAGGACAGCAGCAGCAGCAAAAACACCCAGCGGGCCAGATAAATGTCCTTTGTGGGCCACATGTGGCCCCCGGGCCATAGTTTGAAGGATGCCTGGCTAGCCCCTCGCTATAAAGGATGAGGAAAGAGGAAGCATTTACTAACAAGTTTGACTGGAACACCTGGCAGGCGCTAGACCCTGGGGTAGGAAATTTCCCACATGAGTTTCCAATGCATATAGTGCCTCACCAGCCTCCAGGTTCTTTCCATTGATCGAGGCAACCGGCCGAGGCTCTGAATGGGTTAAATGCTCCATGTGGCCAAGACAGAACAGTTTCTTTGCTTCGGGCCCCCTGCGCAGTGCGCCACTCTTGGAAGACCCCACAGCCCGTCAAAGAAAAGTAGGTTAAACCCATTTCAGAGGGCCATGCTCTCGGGTTCCTGTACCTGGTTTCCGCATGTAAGATAAACGCAATGAGAAAGATAGCATTTTCTTCACGATTTGAGAATTGCACATCGTCCATAAACGTGCGCTTTGTCAGAGCTCTGTAGTTCGCCTTTATGCTTCATAGACCTCTTGGGAAGCAGAAAAATATGACAATTATGCAAATCGCAGCGTCGAGCCAATTACATGGAAAAGTGGGTATACTTAAGGGGAAAGGAAAGGTTTGGCAAAACTTAAGCTTCCCGTCCTAACAATGAAAAGTTTCAATTCCAAGACATTTTTGGCAAACAGGAGGGCATAGGTGGCTCTCATCTTTCTCGCTCGGTGTTATTAGCGCCAGAGGACTCCTTATCCTTTGTTTGTGGCTTTTAATAACCCAAGTGCTTTCTAATGGCGTTATAAGTGAGCTGCTAAAATGTGTGGGATTCACTTCCCCCTGCACGGAGCTCCACAGAGATGATGCTCAGTGAGCAAATCAAAATAAGCATTTAAAAGATTTCTTCTCTCATCAAATGGTGAGGAAATCCATTCCTTTTTGCCTGGCTCCATGCTGGAAAAGGTTAGTGTGGCCTTTGGAAAATACCAGGCTGTGCATTCGGTACCCGTTTAATGATTCCCGGGATGTGCTGACACTTTGGAGTACATCTTAACCTTTTTAAAACGGGGCCTCCATTGTCCTACCTTAATAAGCAGTTTGTTCGCCTTATATCTTACAAAGGCCACCAGGGTAGAAAATACAGATGAGTCGGAAAGAGGCAGGGACAAGCAGCATCAAGCAGGGAGGGAAAGGAGCACCGATTTGCCCTCTACAGAATCTCTCCAGCCCCCCTTCTGCCACCAACCCCCGTAATGACAGCTGCTCCTCCTTAAACAATACCCAATGATTGCAACTTGTCTCAGCATCTTCCTGGCATCTTCCTCTAATTGAAGCGGTAGGAATTTAATTCTCGAACATGGATGGGGTTCTTAGCAGTCACTGAAATGCAAGCTGAGTGGCCCCTGCGGGTCAAAGAAGACCGGTGCAAAGTCGGCTATAATCTTTTTATGGGCTCCTATCAGAATTCGTGTCTTTCATGCAAGGAAGCCACACTCCTTTCCCAGTGAAAGTTGCATTGCATGTGTAACTACAGTCTGTCAGTCCACGGAGGTTTACATATTGCTATGATGTTAACTAGGTTTGGGAGAGATGCGGAAAAAAGACCTGGTGATCTGTTCCCGAAAAGTAGACCCTGAAAATGCTTTGGAGTCACAATTCATCCTAAGGAGGTGCAGGATCAGACAACATTTCTTTACATTGTGCCTGGGGTAATTTTGCTGGCATGGGGTCATTTCATATAGTGGTTATGCTTGGGTTGTTCAAAGATAGGCTGTTCAAATCCACCCACCGCTCTTCAGAAAAAAGATGATGCTTTCTAATCCCATAAAGAATGACAGTCTTCCAAAACGAGGAATCCAGGAAAGATAAACCCCTCAGGGTCAACAAGGAACATAGGAGGATTCAGGGAGGGTGGAAAGAAAGGTGGAATTGATCAAAAGGATTGATCGAGAACCCCATTCCAGTGGGAGGAACAATAGAAAAGTGGGTGAGGGGAGCCGAGGACAATGTGACATATGAAAACAATAATCTATAATTTATCAAGGATCTGTGAGGGAGGGCAGTCCGGGAAGCCAGGGGGAAGAAATGGGGAGTGATATCAGGGGCTCAAGTTGGAAGAGAATGCTTTGAAAATGATGATGGCGGCACATGTGCCAATGTGCTTGACACATGCGATGAATGTATGGATTGTGATAAGAGATGTAAGAGACCCCAATGAAAGTATTTTTAAAAATGAGTCTCAGAACCCTACAGGGGACGCTCGATCCTATCCTCTAGGGTCCTTGTGAGTCAGCATTGATTTCGTGGCAGTCGGGTTGGTTTGGTTTGAGTTTGGGGTGGGGGTGGGGGTGGGGGGGAACAAGAGTCCTGAGCTAGCCAAAGTGTTCTTCCAGATTCAACATCGTATTTAGCCCACAGAGGCTTCGGTACACCTGCCCAGTCCTCGGCCTGGAGTTAGCTGTCCCTTCTTCCTGATTCTCAAGGGCCTTCTTCTTCTTTCATTCTTTCGGTTCGGGTCCAGAGCTTGGACACTTATCCTGAGCATCGACCATTCCCAACCCTGTGTGCTGGCATGATGCACTTTGAGTTACACAGGCCCTGGCCTCAAGGAGTTCCAGATCACGCCGGCGGTACTTTTGTGGAGTTCCTGTCAAGTCAAGACAGCTGATGCAGAGACTGTGGTGCTGTGTCCCTTACAAGTGAGTCCCTAGTGGTGCCTGGGCTGAGTGAGGGGCTGCTGAAGGACAGGGTGTGCACTGTGACGTGTCTCTAAAGGGGGGTCAGGTAGAATGATGGTAGCCATGATGAAGGTACTAGGGTCTCTCCCCAAGGTTGCTTTACACATCCTTGAAGGACAGAATTAACCTAGTCAACAGTGTCTCTTCGCATAGCTGTCCTGCCCAAAGTCCTTGACACTACTCAAGGGAAGTAGCTGGCTATATTCTTCTCCACAACCCCTCTGGCAGGTAACACAGTGAGTGTCTGGCCCAATCGAAGCCCACTCTAGAGTCCGGTTCTGTCTTCCAGTTATGTCTGCGGGACGGTGGCCTTATGTGTAACAGAAGTGAATGCTGCCTTGACTATAGGGCTAATGGATTCTAACGGATCTGTACCCTTTTTTAAAAAAAAAAATTAAGAGCGGTCCGAAGAAATCAAGCCTCCAT
This sequence comes from Nesogale talazaci, assembly GCA_004026705.1. Taxonomy (NCBI): domain Eukaryota; kingdom Metazoa; phylum Chordata; class Mammalia; order Afrosoricida; family Tenrecidae; genus Nesogale; species Nesogale talazaci. The sequence goes on along the minus strand of PVJH01001512.1, from coordinate 48,548 downwards.
ATGGAAATGGACATTCATTTGTGTTCCTATAGAATTAAAAATCCTGGTTTCCGCAGTCTGTAAAATGAGATATTAAAAAACCCCATTGGACAATCTGTTTGTGGGCAATGAGGAGTCATTTAGGATTCATCAGAGCAAAGAGGTTGACTGGAGCCTTGAGGTGGAGAGAAATGGTATTATAAATCCATTTTAAAAAGAAAAGCCCAAAACGCCTAGGAAGCATTTTACACTACAAGGGAAAAGCAATTTACTTGTTACTGCTGCAATTTCTTAAATCATCCGGCTTCATAGATCAACACTAACGCTCTTTAAATCTAACAAATGAAACTCCTTCCAATGACTCATTACCCAGGGATTTGTGCTTCCAGTTGTTCGTCCAGGAAATGCGGGGAAAAATGATTGTCCGGCCACCCAGCAGCGCTCGACAGGTGTGTAAACACTCGCCCTTCATGCGCCTACCTGGTTTGCCTCCACTGGGTCCAGAATTGGAAAGGCTAATCAAAAATAGCCCTGTGGTTCCTCAGGCAGGCGTCTCTAACTGAATGGTGACGACCTGCCACTGGGAGACCAGCGCTGCCCCCCTGGCCAACAGCCTGCCGTGATGCTAACACCATGTCGAACCTTGGCTTCCCTCTAATTGAGTTTCAGGCAGTGCCTAACTCCCTGCCTCATGCACTTCCCCTTTGGGGCAAGTTCACCTCAAAAAAGGTATTTTAAGTGCCCTCCATCATACATCCCCTGCCCCGCCACCGAACTCAGATTCAACCTTTCCGTCCACCCGTGTCTAGAACTGTCCATCCAAGAACCCAAGGGGAATGGGCTCCCGGAATGAACCCACTTTCCAGAATCGTCTCTCCTCCCACAGAGGGCCTGCTATACTCTCCATATGTGATTCCACCCCATCTAGTTAAAACACATTGTTTCGTGAAAGGTTTTGCAGTGCACAATTCACATGAGTACACAAATAAGGATCATGTTGGCCTCAACTCCTTTGCTTTTTCCTTAAACTCCTCACACAAGCGCTGGTTTCTGTACAGCCTGGGCACGGGTGCCGCCATTGGTCTGGTACAGCCTATTTTGCAGTCATTTTGGTTTTATGGGTGTATTCAGCCACACTTACACGGAAACCTCATTTTCATGACCAGCAATTCTTGAACCATCTGACTTGTTCTCCGACAGAGGCTTGTCCCCACCCCCACCCCCAAATCTGTAGCAGAGCCCCCTAACAAACAGCCCTTCCTCACTCCCCTCCCCGCTTCTCCCCTGCCCACCCACCCTGGCAATGCCAGGGAGAGTCATCAGTTCTGTCCTCCAAAGTGTCACTCATTTGGTCAGATCCGAAGAACTATCCCCCAGTTGCTGCTTTTCTGGAAGCAAGTAGGTCATTAGCTGGGTAACTCGGTTCCACCAGCTCGCACCAGATGGTGTTTACAGAGAAGGGAGCTAAGAGATCTCCAAGCGATAGGTCTGGATTAAAGGGGTGGTCTAAGGGGAGTCAGGCTCCCAGGACCTAGAATTCTAAATGATCAGATGTGAACTGAAACCGGACTCGGCTTGGCAACACTGACTCTCCTGATGTAGCCTTGAAATGCAGGTTTTTGGTTCCTTGTCTGATGCCAAAATTGCAAAATGACACTAATTACTTCCAAATAAATACAGGAAGATTCTTTTTTTTTTGGTCTAGTTTACTTTGGCACGGCACGCGCGCGCGCGCGCGCGTGTGTGTGTGTGTGTGTGTGTGTGTTGTTTTCTAAAATACACTTGGATGTGGAAAGAGAGGTTCTGCATTTCCACAGCAGGAGCCGTGGTGGCCTACTAGTTACGTGTTGGGCTGCAAGCCATCAGGTCCACAGTTCGAAAGCACCAGCTGCTCTTTGGGAGAAACATGGGGTTTTCCACTCCTACTCCCTGGGGCAATTCTACCTTGTTCAAGAATGTCGCTAAGAGATGGCACGGACTCGCGCCCGTCTGGGAGCACGAGCTGTAAGTCAAGAGCAAGGCACACCGCACCCCCTGCTACCATTACACTGGCTTCCAAGGGCCAGCAAGCGCGGTTCAGGAAGATAATGCGCTGGCTCCAGGATCGAAGGGGGAAACGGGGCTTCCAACTGGAACCTCTGAACAGGACGGAGCCTCTGAAAGGTTGATAAGCAGCTAAAGAGCTGTGAACAGACTGCTGATGAAGTCTTTTTCTGGTTATTATGGAATCACGAGGAGCTGTTAGGGACTTGGTGGCCGTGGGTTAGGTTTTTAGCTGTTATTCTGGGACTTCGTGTGGGCCAGGGGAGGGGGGCTGACTAATGAAATTACTGCGGGTTCCTAAAGTCACCTTCAAACATTTGGCAATGAGGCCTCCTTTATCCCTCGTCCTTGCTTTCTTCCTCCTCTTCCTCCACTCTTTCCCTCTTTTCTCCTTTGTTATTTCAGCAGCGATTGTCTCCTTACCTCGCCATACCAGGAAGCAAAGTCATACTGATATCTCCATGTAGCCTCCCAAAAAAGAGGAGAAAAGAAAAGAACGCCACCAAAAACTCCAAGCATTGGGGCCGATTTCAACCCCCAGCCACCCTGCTGAACTGCCCGTGGGTGTTTCTGAGCCTGTCAATTTGTCGTGGAAGTAGAAAAAACCCACATCCTTCACCCAAGGAGTGGCTGGCTGGTGAGTTCCCACTCTTGACCTTGTGACTAACAGTGCAGCAAGCCGCCACTACACCCGGAGGGCTCTGTCTGCATGGAAACACAGGAATGCATACATGTGAGCGCTTTAGCCTGGAGATGGCTTGCAACCAACTCAATGGCAGTAGGTTGTGGACCCTTAAAGGAAGATGTATGTCTCTCTGTCCTTCTCGTTCTAAGTGTTTGGGTTGAACAGTTTCTTCCTCTCATACATATTCTGCATATACTGTGTTTGTGTGTTTTTTATTTTTTGTTTTCTATGAACGTCACAGGAATGGGTCATTAAGATCCCAAAGCAATTTTAAAACTGCAGTGAGTCAGGAGAAAGTGGTAGGCTGTTGGCACTAAAAGACGTTTTGGTGTGGTGCTGCTTTAAAGAGCAACAAAATTGTCCTCGGCTAATGGTGCTAAACGGTGAAGAAAAGGGTTAACAAATGAGAGGGGCAGCAGAGTGAAATCACAGGCCCTCAGATGAACACACACCAAAGTTCATCAAGAAACAGTCTTCCTAGGCCTCAGTTCTTTATCAGGAAATAATAACGCGGCACTCTTAGGAAGCGCAGATGGCAGGTGGAAGGGCGGCTTTCTGAGATCAGTGCATTGCTCAAAGGTTCCAGTATCACCAATGAAAGTACTCCACTCCCTGGTGCTGTTCTGAGGTGTCTGACTCACAGGGGCCTGTGTCACTTTCCCATCTCCCCATGTGGAGCCCATGGTGGCAGTCATTATGCCAACCCAGTCCAATTGGCTCGGGTCTATTTTGGATCCCAAACACAGAAGTCAAGAAAGCACCTGCATAGATGGAGGTGAGCTTCACTCATGAACTTTTCAAAGTCCCCTTGTAGTGTATGAGCCTTCACACATCACACACACACTATCTGTGGACCACCGTGTGCATCCTGGAACGGTCCCTAAGAGGAATCATGATTAGGCCACACTGGGAACTATCAGGAATAGAGGCTTTCTGGCAATGGAGGTCATTGTCAAACTGGGCAAAGATAGTAACTGTTGGCATTGAGGCCCCCAATAAGACTACGAGGAAACTAAAGGGTGCTGCCTACAGCAACCAGCTTGGAATCTTCTATATGAGGTAGAGAGGTCCTCTATGTAAACAATTCTCAAAAACAAACAACTGTAAATTTCACATGGTACTCAGATCTTTATAAGAACTTGAAGCCAGGCCTTTGTTCCGCATCACTACTGGATGCGTTCAAGCTGTCACCTTTAGATTAGTGGATAAGCATTATACTATTTGCAGGTCCACCTTCTATCCCACCCCCACCGAGATCTCCCTTCAAAATCTGTGCTGCGTCCCTTTGCATGCCCAAGTATGACTCAGAGGTCCCCATGGCAGAGTCGAACTGGCCACAGTGGCTTTTCTTGACCGTAGCCTCTATGGAAACATGTCTGGGAGGTGCAACGGTTTTACTGTTGCCCTGCTAACCTCCAAGTCACTGATTCAAACCCACCAGCCACTCGGCTGAAGCAAGATGGACCCTCTATTCCTGGAGAAGATCTGCAGTTTGGGAACCCCCAAGGACCAGTTGTACTCTGCCCTGTAGTGTGTCGTGAGGTGGAAGGGGTTCGGGTTATGATTTAATCTCTGTGGGCTTTTTTCTCCCACAGACCCACATGTGAGCGTGTACCAGCACCCTTGCAATTCATAAGGAGCTGTGAACCCTTGCGCTCTAGAACTCCTATTGAGATTCCACAGGGCCACCATGCTAGGTTAAAGGTATTCCTGGAAAGAGGTCCGCGGGAACTCTGGGCAGTTGACACTCCCATCAAAGGGTGAGCAAGGAGGAGATACAGTCATCTCATCTCTTCCAGTCTGAGGAGTTTGAAGAAGAGAAGTTGGATAAGGAGCAACCATCCTATGAAGACAAAAGGCCAGACCCAAGTGGTTGAAGGTTTGAAACATTCTACCCACTGAATTGGGGGGATCTGCCTCTGCAAAGGCGCTCCGGTGGTTCGGTGCTATAAGCATCGGGCTATTAACCACAAGGTAAGAGATTCAAAGTTCCCAGGTGCTCCACAAGAGTAAGATGTGGCCCGCAGCTTCCTGGAAGATTGACAGCCTGCAAAACCCTCTGAGGCAATGCTACTCTGTGCTACAGCATCCTTGTGGGTTGGAATGGACCCCCCCACCCCGCCCATGGGTTTTATCTATATACAAGCAAACAAAGGACCAATTGTCTGCTCCTACACTGCACAGTCCCAGACTCACTCAGGCCTGCGAGTGCTCCCCTGACCAGGTTCGTCAGCCTCCCGGGGAGGGGGAGGGGGGGCTCTCTGCGGGAATGTTGCTTTCATAGCAATCCCATGAGCCTGACTTCAGCCCATTCATGTCCACGCAGCAGTCTCTGTTTATTCACTCGTTTCTCACACTCCCTGGATCAGTCCCTATTCACCAAACACCTTTGTGATCAAGCCCCACCGACAGTGTGCTCTTCCGAGGTTCATTCATGGCCTCTGCTAATCGAATGCTTTTACCCAATTCTCAGGTCCAATCTTTATCCTGATTTTCCCCTTTTTAATCTTAGAAAAATCCTGAGAGGGAAGAACAGTGAGAAAAAGAGCGCCGAAGCCTGGCTGCTTCCCTTATCCTCTGAGAAGACCATGGTTGCTCTGTGAGTGAGGGTAGGGGGGTTCCTTATATTGACACCCCAGGCAGAATATTCGCACCAGGACTTAGTGCATCCGAAGGGAATCACTTCTCCAGGACGCGAGTCCTGGCGCCAGTTACCAGGTTATGGGGCTATCACACCTGGGAGGCTTAATCCTGGCCGATGCTCACCTGCAATTCATGGGGACTAGGGAGAGATGTCTAGTTCCATTACAGAAGTCTGGATTTATAAGTACTGACCTCACAGCATTGTATTTCTTTTACAAATGCCGCCAGGAAACCATTCCATTTCTCCAACGCATGGGGCCACTACACATTGACAGAAGGACACTACTGCTCTTTGCTTAGAGGTCTTTGTATAGGCACTGCACACAAAGTGCCTCCCCTCTTCAGTCTCTGGGGCAGACCCTGACAATAGTCACCCATTTGGATGGTCCCATGGGTTCAAAACCACCAGCTGCTTCGAGGGAGAAAGGCGAGGTTGTCTGGTCCAGTAAAGAGGGATCATCTTGGAAAGTCAATATAGAGTGGCATTGCATTGGAAACAACTCAAAGGTCATGGAAGTGCAAGAAGAAGGGTGTCCTGACAGTGCAGTGGTTTAAACGTTAGGCTGTCAACCTGCAGGCCATTGGTTCAAACCCACCAGTTGCTCTCGTAAAAGTTCCAGTCTTGGGCTGAGCCCCGGTGGCACAGTGGTTGAGTGCAGGACGGGACTGCAGCCCACTGGCGGTTCAAATCCAGCAGCAGCTCTCTAGGAGAGGGCAGTGATGCCAAAAAAAAAACCCCAAAATACTAAATAGAGGCCAGGTATGTGAAGGTCACAGATGTGGTTCCAGGAAATAAAAGTTCCAGGCTCAGAAATTCAATGTAGCAGTTCAGTTGTACTCTCTCCTACAGGGTCAGAATCAACACAACCAGACTGGTGCGTTCTCTACAGGAGGCCTTTCCACTTCCTACTTGGTTCACACTACCTTCTTCCTCTTCTAAATGACAAATGACTGCTTTTTGCTGCAAATCAATTATTGATCATTATTATACCTATGAAAAGTCCTGGATGCTGCCTGAATTAATGCTTTCCATTTGATTTCCAAACCAGGCAAAACCCATAGCTGCCAAATGGATTACAGTTCACAGCAACCCAATGAGCAAAACAGAATCCAGAGGTGTTTCCTGACTGTAATCTTTACAAGAGCAGAATGCCCAGCTTCTTTGGTGGCACTCCTGGGTAGGTTCAGATCATCAACCTGCACAGGTCAACTCAACTCTCAACTCCTAGTGACCCTCACCTTGGAGTGGCTGGTGGATTGTAACTGCTGGCCTTGTCCTTAGCAAGCCAGAGCTTAACCGCTACACCACCAGCGTTTGTAGAGATTAGAAGTCAAGTGCCAGCAAACTGCAATACCCAGGCACTGACCCCTCATCGTTTTCAAATAAAACTGCTAAACCTTCATCCCAAACCAAGTCATTGATAAGCTAAGAAAGAAGTCTCTTTGTGTAGTTTGCTCTCTGAGCATGCTATCTGTGGTAGTTACATAATCTGGTGTCAATTTGAGGATTCAGAGTGAAGGGGTGGAGTCTAGCCTGTCAATCTGGTAGTAGCTTGATGACCCCATTTGGGGTGCTAAGGGGATAAATAGCTCGCTGGAGGTAGAACTCATTCTCACTCCATGGAAAACATTGCAACTGACAAGACACATGGAACGCTAGTGCCCTGAGCTGGAGGTACCACGTGGAGACCTGCCAGTGCTGAGATGCTTACCATGCCACTAGTTCCACAAGACCTCCCACCCACTGGCTTGTGATCTTCCTGCATGCGTCATCATTGGATGTATTTTGTGAGACAAAAGAGGACTTTATAGATGGGTATCAGACATATGGGTTTGATCAGGACTGGGATGTTGATCAATATTCAACTGCTTTGTATACAAAGCTCTTTCTTAAACACATTTGAGTATCTATGGATTTGTTTCTCTCATCTACCGGGACTAACACAGCACTGCACGGTGAACCAATGGGTGGGTGGTTCTAGTGCACCAGCTACTCCATGGTAGAATGATGTGGTGATCCGCTTTCAGAAAGGTTTTTTGAGGCTTGGAAAACTTTTAGGACTCTACTCGGTCCTACTGGATGTTAGAAGTTGGAATCGGCTGGCCCATAGTAGTTTGAGGTGTGCCCTCACTCCAGGTCCCTGAGTGGTACAAACGGTTTGCACTTATCTTCGAGGCCAAGGGTATCAACTCAATTAAAACACGAGCCATTTGCCACAACAGGCAAGATTCACGCGGACCACATCACATTTACAAATTTTGTTAAATGCATATTTTGAAGTGAGGATTCAGGAATATGGATAGGATAATGAAAGCAAAATATAATTGCTTTTATGTAAACATTTATTTTATTCAAGGTATATATAAAACTAAAATAATTGTTTTATACCGAAATTTGCCAGTGTTTTCTTCCCACTAGTTTTCACTTACCTCTTATGTTGTGACCAGAAAATATAGCAAAGTAACTAATTAAAAATGTTGGGCAGCTGACAAATGTGTTGCAGTCATAATGGCTTCCCTCTAAAAGTGCTAACTAGCTCTGACGCAAGGTACGATTCATACCAGCACTACCCAGAATGCTCTTTTGAACATTTTCGCTATTGGGATCTATTTACATTATGTGACACTCGTTTCCAAATATCGCCGGAACTGAGTCAGTGCATTTATACACATCCTCTCGCCCCCAGGAAAGGCACTGGGCCACATGTATACCCGTCTTCCGTAGTTAATGGGTTAACAAGGGAATTGTGTGTACAGTACTGCCTCCATCTCCCCTAAACACTATTTTCTTTAAAACAAATCTATATTTTCATTTCCTTTCAGAGCATCGCTGGCCACAAAAAATTACCCCACAGGCCACCAGTTTGACACTCCGGTACTAGGCTAAAGGTTGACAGTTTGATCCCATTCAGTGGCACAGCAGAAGAAAGGCCTGGCAATAAGCTTCAGTAAAGATGACAGACAAGAACACTCGAGGAAGCAATTCCACTCTGCACCACATGGGGTCACCACGCCATAGAAGCTACTCAATGGCCACAGGTGTGAATTCATTCTAAAAAATAAGGGGAATTGGAAACCTACCTCTAGAAGACTACCAGGATGTAGGGACAAGCACTTCTCAGGGGATCCACGGGTTAACCTTACTCTAGAAGGAGAGAAAAAGAGGGCCGCTGGCATTTCAAGGGTGCCTCTGAGTTGGTATGGCATTGATAGTCCTGAATTTGATTGAGAAGTTGGTTTCTTTCCATCCAGGGCCATAGGAAGAGAAGCCTGGCAGTCAACTTGCAGTCAAAGTAGCCATGGAAGTTCTGACAGACACGGGGTCGCTAGGGGTCCTTGTTGACTCAATAGCAACTGACCCTTGCAGTCTAATGGTTGCAAGTTGCCCTGCTACTTCCATCAACGCTCCCAGTCTCTGGAATTCCCACAGGTAGTCCCCACCCCCCAGCTACAGGGTCACCTCCGTGGCAGTGAGCTTTCAACATCCATTCCACCATGGACCATCCACGAGTTCCTTTGTCCTCTTGGATCTGGAACCACGGGAACCAATGAGAATAACCTTTCTCATCCTCCTAGGTCTGCCAGTCTGACCTCAAACTCGAGATTTGAGCAATGTCTGGCACATTCCTCCCTTTCTCTTCTTCCTGCCATTGCCTTTGGCATCGTCAGCCCTGCCTCTCCCTTCAGCTCCATATCCAAATGGGGCGCAAAGCCAGGCCCGCCGTCAGAGGGGGCAACTTCCCCGGCCCCCTAGCAATCCTGCAGGTGCTCAGGAGCGGCCTCAACACCCCCTGGCCTGATGCGGAGCGAACGTCAACCTGCCCTTGGGGGCACTTTTGAGATTGCAGAGAAATATTAAAAGATAAGTCTTAATAACTGATTCATCTCATCCTTGGGATAAAAATGATAGAGATGAAGAAAGTTTAAGGTTATTTACTCAATGAAAGGCAATTTATTTCAAATGAATAAGCACCTTACAGCTCTCTACGAAGTGCTAAACACCGCTCTTGATACTGGGTACACAAAGAATAAACCAGTCTTAGAATTGTAGACAAACTCACAAATGAAATGTTTCTGCTCTTAGCATCATCTCTGAAGGAGGCCCTTGGGCCGCAGGCACCCCTCCCCCCCAGGTAATCTTTTGTGGCCCACAATGCTCTGAAATAGAAAGGAAAATAGAAAACGGTGTTATGAAGAAAACAGCACTTAAGGGAGATGGAGGCAATAGCATACATACATGGAGGCAATACGGTACACAACATTCCCTCGTTAACCCTTTCGCTACTGAAGACGAGTAAAATCACAAAATCAAAGTTGCTCATTTTAATTGACTTTGACACCCTTGTTCTGGGCCAAACTGGCACCATCAATTTCAGAGAAATATACTTGCAATTTTACATAAGTGACTGTTTTGAGAGACCCGTCTGGGAGGAGCGCTGGTTGTACGATTAAGCATTTGGCCACCAACCCCAGCAGAGATGACAGCCAGCCTTGGAACTCCTCTGAGGTCGTCCTATTCTGTCCATGGTGATACCAGGGGGCTTCGTACAGTTCCTGGGGAACACCGAATTAAAAGATAACACAGGCTTCCCACCCTCGAACTCTTAGAAGTAATCTCATATACATAATGTGCAATTGTGTGCCTGTGTGTGTGTGCGCAAGCGCGCACACACACCCGCCGCTGACCTTTTAAACTCTACTCACATTCCGACGCCTGTGAAATGGTCATAAGTCAAAGCAGAGCAACATAATTTTGCATCAGGTTGGTTGCAAGGAAATTGAGGAAGAAGCCCCCTTAAATTCCACACATAGCAAAAGGTCAGGTAAAGGTCTGTACACTTCCAGGCCTGTCTGGCACCATAATTCTTCCGCGTGAATGTGTCCAATCGGACGAACCTCAGGTCTGTCCCGAAGTAGGTGGAGAAGCTGGAAGAAAGCCCCAGAACATGAGAAGGGACCACACAGTCCCAGACTGAGAGGCTGGGAGATCTGCACACGAAGAATCCAGATACCCCCAGCTTGGCAACTTCAGTGAGCATCTTGACCTATTCCTTCCAGCTCCAAGTCAGATTTTATATTTAGAAAAAAGATGACTTATTTAGCAGACACACACTGCTTCCCCCAAATCCACACCCAGATACCCAACGACTCCCATTCAACATGTTAGTAAGAAGAAATATCCGGCTGAGCCCCGGTGGCGTAGTGGTTGTGCGCGGGACTGCGGCCCACTGGGTTGGAGGTTCAATTCCAGCTTCACCGGAGCAAAGGCTGGGCCTCTTACTCCCACCACCAGAGGGCAGTGATGCCAAAACAAAACAAAACAAAACAAAAAAGAACTATCACTCCCCAGCCCCAGCCAATGCCATCGAGTCGATTCCAACACCTAGGCTTCCCAAGGTGGCCAAACTTTAGGGCAGACAGATTGCTGAGACCAGAAGTCACCAAATGAAAGCGCTCCTCCACCAAAACGAGGCAGGGCTTGGCACCCGCAATCGCTTTGTCTGCACAAGGTCAGATAGTAAATATTTAATCACAAAGGGAAGGAGGTTCTTGTGTTGGAGTGAATTCCAATTCATGACAATCCCACAGGTCCATAGGAGATGTACCTCTGCCATGGGGTTTCAAGGTAGACCAGTAACCTGTGTCCAGGCATTTCTGGGTCACTTCAAACTGTCATTGGTGCCACCTGACCACGGGCATCAACTCTAGCTTTTGTGTGCCATATGTCATGGGTACAATGTCTTGCGTCTACCTTTAGATGGAAGATACCACTACAGATAGCACTTGCCCAGACAGTAGTGGCTAGGTTCTAATAGCTCATTCTTTATTAACATGGAAATAGAAAATCCATGACATTTTCATGTATCACAAAATTATCTCTTTTTGACTGGTGCCAACCATTAAAAACATGTAAAAAAAAAAACACACCCTAGAAGGATAAGATAAACTCAGCTGGCAGGCTGGCATCAGCTGACCCCTGCTCTAGTCTTTGGGACCAGAACTTGCGCACTTGGCCCATAGAAGAAAAACATTTCCGTTATTTGGTAATTCCATCCAAGTAGATGATCTTGTTCTTGAGTGCTGTCCAAGGAGGAGGACATCAGAAGTGCCTTAGCAGGAACCTTAAACCCAGCTCCGCTCATGTGATCTGTCTGCAGGATACAATTTTTCCCTGAGAGCTGAAACGGGAGCTGCTGCTGATCCCGGCCAATTTGGTCACTGAGCTAGCAAATGGGGCATTGCTTGGGCCTGATGCAGACATCAGAATAGAAGGCAGAAAGTTTCCCTTCAAACAGATCATATTTGAGGCAGCCGGATGGGCCAGCCATTAGCAATGCTTCTCCAGCGCTGGCTAGGCACGTGGAATGCATAGCACAGGGAGAGTGCTGGCAGCGGGTGGATTGTGCCAAGCAGCAATCTAGAGTTGTCTTTGGTTTTTCTTCCCTCAGGCTCTATGGGGGTCAATGGTTTTCCTGCTGCTGATGTGGCATTTGGAGGTTCCATTTGCCGAGCAGTGGTGCTAGGCTAAACTCTCCCTTGCTAATCTGATTGGGGGAGGAGGAGAAAAGGGGGGAGGGCGGATACGAATTCCACTGTAGATCGTACCAGCTGTCGATTCAAGAAGTCTGAGGGGACCTAAGGTCCCAGGTAGCAAAGTGCGTGTCCAGCAACTATTCAACAAAAGGTTGGTGGTTGGAGCTCAGAAGGCCGTGGAAGAAGGGCCTGGTGAGCTGCTCCTGTAAGACCACAGCCAAGAAAACCCGTGGAGCTCAGCTCCACTCTGCCACACCTGGAATCTCCATGAGTGACAGCAACTCGGCAGCAATGGATTTAAGTTGGACTTTTTGGGTACCTAAAAGGTAAAAATTAAGAAGAGACCAAGGATAGTCTTTCTTAATGATCATGACCCCAGCTCGCAAAAAAAAAAAATCAAATTTCAGTCTGCTTTGGATAAGAGGAAAACCTTTTGATTTGCTAAGAACTACCCATTGGAGGCAAAATAAAGAGAGAGAGAACAAATCAAAGCTCACTGCCATCGAGTTCATGCTGACTCACACTGACCCTAAAACACAGGGTAGAAATGCCCCTGTGAGTATCTTTCTCCAGTGGAGTGTTCGGTGGTTAGCGCTGATGGCAAGGAGTATTGGGCAAGTCTTTGTTGTCAGGACTGGTCTGGGCATTAGAGGCTGCTCAGCCTTGGCCTCTACTCACAATCTGCCAAGAAGCACCCGGCCCCTAGTTGTGATGAGCAAAAATGTGTCCTGACAACTCCCTCCATTGAGGGTCTTTCTACTGCCTTGAGATAAGGTTAAAACCTTAAACCAAAATTGATCCCCTGCAGTCTGCCTAAACCTGAACAATAGTTTTGCTTAACTACAAAAACAAGTCTGCCTTGTCAAAGAAGTGATGGCAAGAAGCCGAAAGATGACATCCCAACCCCAGGGGACACTGACTTTGTGTGAATGGCAGAGAAGCAGGCTCAGAAAAAGGAGGTGGACATGGTTGCCCAACTCAAAAGAATGTCGCCAACATCACTGAACTGCACATGGAGAAGCTAGCGAACTGGGGGTAATTTCGCTGCGTGTTCGCAAGAAGCACAATGAAATAAAAAAAATAAGATCTGTGTGGGGTGAGAGGCAGGACGGGCTGCAGTGGGAAGGGTGGGGAGTCTCCTGACACTAACCATTGGCCCTGAGGAGAGCAGCAAAGTTGTCCTAGCTTAAGAGCCACTGACCTCGAGAAAGCAGAAGCAACCAGTTTTAAGACTTGGGTCAACTGCAAGCTGACCAACACTAGCCAGGTCGGGGAGGCTGCTGCCAGAACAGCCCTGGGGGCTGCCCTGTTGACTAGCGTGTCAACAGTAAGGAGACCATCCGTCAAAAGGAGGCCACAGCTCACAATCCTGAAGAGAACTGTGGCTGAACCGAAGGCCATTTCTGTCTGAGTGACCAGAATGGAGAGAAAGACTCCGGACCACGTGGCCAGAGAAAGGGCTGGACAACTCCACATCCCTCACTACCCCCACTGCCCAGCCCCCCCCGCCCCCCCCCCACCACCACCAACAAACCAAAACATTGTCACCGACTCGGTTCCTACTGGTGGCAATCCCAGGTGTTTGTCACAGCGGGACTCTGCCTCTGAAGGGTTTCAATGGCTGTGATCTCTCAGTGGCACATCTCCAGGCCTTTCTTCAGAGGGGACTCTGGGTGGATTGGAACTACCAGCCCGTCAGCAGCCAAACACTTCCTCTCCCAATTTGCCCGCCCGAATCTTCTCTTGTCCAGGTGCACCGCCTGACGGAGAAGAAAGACCCGTCTGCAAGTAGAGCAAAGGCACCCCTCTTCCGGTGTTGCTTCATTTTTCCTGCTTTATTAGAGGAGACAAGGAAGCAGGCTGGGAGCACAATGGCCCCACAGCTCTGAAGGGCTGGCATGGGGAAGAACTAGTAGATTGGTCCGTGAGGTGCCAAGAAGCTAAGCTAGCACCCACAGATGAGAGCCAGAGGGAAACCGATTTCCACTTGCTCGACGGAATCCGTTCCAAGGTCCCCATCTCTGAAAGCCTCACGCACAAGCAGGGATGACAGTTTGGTTGTAGAAGCAGCTGGTGCATCAGATGGGGGGTGGGGGATGGGATGGAGCACATGGCTTTTAAGAGCGCTTCCAGGCCTGAGATTCTATCGATAATTCAAAGAGACTGCGGCCAGCGCTGTCCTTTTTTTCTTTTCTTCTTTCCTTGTTCTTTCAGACTGTCTCTGGTCCCCTGTGTCTAACAGAGCATCGCCGAGCTCACCCGTTCGCTTCACTGCCTGAGGTTATTGTTAACTGGATTATGGTGGCTGGAACTCCACTATAACGTGATACTTGGTCAGTTGACCTCCCTCTTGACCCCACCTGAATTCGCTCTAGGCTTCAATATTTCTTGCTTATTCCACAAAAGCAATTTCTTCTCTGGCTTTTCATATGGCTGCTGTTTTCTTTCTTCTTTTTATCTTTATAGGATTATTATTTTTTCTTTCCTTCTGTTCCATTCTGTTTTCAATGGTTTCTGTTAGGGTGTCCTTTGATGAAGCACAGGAGGCGTGGCTGCCTAGGGACCCAAGCTGAGACCGGGGTGGGGGGGTGAGGGGAATTTGGGAGAGAGTAAATGCACAGGGGGGTGGGGAGCACTAGGGCAGGCTGTGATGATGCGTACACAACTCTTTTTACAAGGGAGGGACTTAACTATGGAAGCGTATGCTAGGTGGCTATGATACCAATTAAACTATTTTTTAAAGTCACCTGTTCTCAAGGTACCTTTGTAAGGAAATGTGTGTCTATTGAAACAGGAAGTACCTGGACCTCCTAGCTGCTGTCCGCAGCCATAGAGGTGTGACCCTCAGGGGTACCTCTGTGGTGGTGTCCCTGTCATGGTATGCATCAGCAAGTGCTTTCCACAGAAAATGCCAGATCCTTTCTGTTCAAAAGAGCGATCACCTCCTTTATCCGGCTTCAGAGGGGTGGAGATGGTACTTTCTTGACACTGGGCTTCTGGGTTCTCCATAGACATTCACCAGCCCATTTTACAGATGTGTGCCCTGGACATAGGCGCAGCAAAAAAGGAGGTGCTTCACTCCCAAACACAGGTGACATGTATAGAATGTACTCACCTGGGGCTGTAAAACACATCTATGCGGCTCCCAAAGGTATTATCTGCTCTGAAGCCCATCACGGAGTATCCCCAGCATTCTACCCGGAGTATGGGATCCCTGACTCTAGAAACAGCACTTTCCCTGAAAACGCCAACCTCCCCAATCCAGCCACATCAGCTCCGAGCCAAGGAATGGAAGAGTCATAGGTGATTAGGACAGTCCCTGTGCCCTGACTCCCCAATGCACGAAAGCATCCAGGCAGATGAATGCTCGCACACACCAATGTGCCCAGAGTCTCATGGAGCATGTCACAAAAGCGGGCAGGGAGAGGAGAAATCATCCTGTCCTTGAGCCAGTCAGGCTATGTTGGTAACCAGAAAAGATTCAAGCGCATTGCTTTAGAGAGGTCTTTTTCCTGTTTCATTAGAGACATCAAGCTCAGCGAGTCACTGCGACCAAAGAGAGAGAGAGAGAGAGAGAGAGAGAGAGAGAGAGAGAGAGAAAGAGAGAGAGGCAATCCATGATAAAAATCTCTTTTTAGGGTCTGCCTTTCTCAACATTATAATTTGCAATAAATTCCTTCTGGTGGTTCTTGATTGCAAAAAATAATTTGGGCTTTTATTCCTGGAGGCAACACAGCATATGAACTCTGCAGTTCTCTCACTGACAATGCGAAGACACAGTGAAAACCCAGGGTGCAGGAAGCAAAAGGAAGTCCAGCTTTACAACCCGTATGGCATGGCTTCCAGGGAAGCAGACAAAGAGCTGGGAATGGGCTGCCAGCCCAACGCAACTGACTTTTCAATTCAAAACCATGATAATCATAGGAGCCTACATTAGATGATAGGTCGTAAGCTAACAATATCAGACAATCACTTCTACCTGTGGGAATCTTTCTGTACTCCAAATATTAGCACAAGAGGGGGGAAATCAATACCTTCCAGCATTCACCCAGAGCAGGACCCAGGATTCAATCAAGTATAGCATCCATGGTTGTATCACCAATGTCAACAGATCTGCAGAATCTAGTACACAAACAGCAAGATGTGATAAGTATTTGTTTTCCCTAACTCCGGTTGAACAAGGATATAGTACCAACTATCAAATGAACTTTATATACAGAGCTGCCTCTCATAAATCAGAAAACTTGGGGAGGGGGTATGTACAGAAGCATGCAAGCAGTAGTATTAATCCATCAGAGCATTATAAAACTCCAAGGCATTTGCCTTCCTACTTCCAAAGTCTCATAGAACTGAGAGCAATGTCAGACAGCGGCTAGTTCAACCTTATTTTACCCAAAAGACCATCAAAGTCCAAAGAGGTGGTTCGACTTGACCAAAGCCACACAGTATGTTCATGGAAGAAATTGCCACAACCCAGGCCAACCAAGGGCTCATAGAAGGCTCTCCCCACCTCTAGGACAGTGGTCCTCAACCTTCCTAATGTCGTGACTCATTGATACAATTCCTCATGCTGTGATGACCTCCCAACCAAAAAGTTATTTTTGTTGCTACTTCATAATTGTAATTTTGCCACTGCTATGAATCATCATGTAAGTATCTGATAGGTAGGATGTATTTTCATGGTTACAAATTAGCCTAATTAAAGCATAGGGATTAATCACAAAAACAATAAGTCATTAGTGATTGGGAAATATCTATTTCTAATGGCAAATAAATGAAATGTTGTCTTGAAGCATGGTGTAGCTAGCGTGGGTAACAATTTTCACACCAGGTACTCGTTATGTGGGAGTATCTGCATGCGGGCAAACCCACCTGGAGACAGATAGAGGAGCAGTGTCTTGGTTCCTAAGACCACTGGAAATATGTGTTATCCAATGGTCTTAGGTGACCCCTATGAAAGGGCCATTCAACCCCCAAAGAGATCGTGACCCACAGGTTGAGAATCGCTGCTGTAGGATACCTTCTCAATAAGTACAGGAAGACAGATTGGTCTGTGGCATCTTGTTTACCTGGTGCTGCTATAATAGCAGGTAGCTTTAACAAACCAAAATTTAATCCCTCACTGGTTTGGAGGCTCAAAGTCTAACTGCAGAGCACCAGTTCTAGGGGAAAGCATTCTCTCTCTGTTGGCTCTGGAGGGAGGTCCTTATCGCTTTTCCATCTCTGTTGACCCAGCACTCGTTTGGGGAATTTCCCAAATCTTGACATCAGTCTTACCCCGGGTCTAGGAGGTTCTTGGTACAAAGACAAGGGTCCAAAGGATCTGCTCCATTACCAGCTCTTCTTTCTTGGTGGGTTTAAGGCCCTCATTTTCTGCTTCTTTCTCTTATCACTTGTCAGAGTAAAAGGTAATAAAGCCCACAGCCCAAGGACACTTCCCTGACTTAGGGAATCAGGGTTTTGCATTAAGTAAAGGTGTCTGATGGAATCAGTTCACATCATGGGAGATAATGACATCATTACATAACTGTCCCAGAACTGATAATGGTGACACAGCACGTTGATTCATACAAGAGGGTAACCCTCCAAAAAAAAAAGACCAAAAAAAAAAAACTTCACTGGGAAGAGCTTTCATAGTATGCTTTTTTCCTGCTAGGCAACCCTCAAGCAACTTGTTCTTAGTGAGTGAACAGTGGCATCACCTGAGTAGGTTCTCTATGGTCCCAATGAATTTTTTGTAAAAGCAGTTTCACTTGAATCTCAGTTTTTTGCGATGACTGAGAAATCTTGTTTCCTGCTCAAAAAAAAATGCCACAGAAACTGTTGTGATATTGAACACATATAGAGTATAAGGACAGTGCTATGGGAAAAATTCCAGTGTACGAGTGGTTTTCTCATTTCAAAAAAGGTGAAATGTTGATCAATGACAAAACTGGTTCTGGATGCCCATCAACTTTCTGAATGGACTTAAATGTCAACTTGTAGTGCATTTGGAGTTTGTTCCACCAGGTCAGACTGTTAATCAAGCTTTCTATTAAGTGGTTCTGAAAAGATTGCGTGACAGTATACAACAACAAAAAAGCAAAGCCAGGAGACTGGTTTTTCCACCACAACAATGCACCTATTCAAGCAGCCATCTCAATGCACCAGTTTTTGACAAAAACCAACTACATGCCTCTCTTGCCCTATGCATGACTCATCTAACTTCCCTTCATGTGACTTCTGTTTGTTTCCATAAATGAAGAGGGGCACGAAAGGACAGCAATTTGATAATGAAAAAGAGGTGAAGAAAAAAATGAGAGGTATTATCAGTCATCCAAACAGATGAATATGAAAAATGTTTCCAAGAATGGAAACACATTTCTGACAAATGTATTAAGGGTAATGGAAGGTACTTTGAAGGTGATAAGGTGGTTCTCTAAAAATAAATTAAATACATTGCTTTGAAAAATATCCAATTTTGGAGGGTTACCCCCCTCAGCTTTGGAGGACATAACTCAATCCCCAGTGACAGTATCCAAGAAGACACATGTCAAGTTTCAGTGGGTTTGTGATTGGGGAAAAGGACAGTGTGTGATTTTACATAGCTCCGTCTTAAAAGTTTCTTTTTTAAGTGCTTCACAGGAAAGCTCTGCATTTTCACCTTATTCTACTTTGTACTTTTAGTCCATTTCCTAGCCAAGGCATTATTACGTAAGGGATGGCATGCTCTGGTTAGTCAACTTTCCCCCACTTTCTATTCCCTTTAAAGCTTACTCCTGATCCAGAATTGGTCTCAAGCCACCAGACAAAGCTGCCAACAGTCTCCCATTCTCTTTCTAAGAATCAAAGAGCCAGGAACAATGATGACAGATGGACCACGTGACACACTAGTTCACATCAGGCAATCTGTTCCAGTGTGTGTGAGTCCTACAAACCTCCCCATCATCTCTACAATGAAAAACATAAAGTCAAATGAGGGCAAGCGGTTACCAACTCCGGTGAGGCCAGGGATGCCTGATGCAATTTCTTTGCAGCATTTGAGGAGAGAAGAGAGAAGAGCATGTGAAAGAGCACATGTCTGTTAGAGCACAGATGGGAATTGTAAACAGGCATGGTGTGTGTGTGGTCGGACGTTTTACATCCATACACACACATGCGCACGCAGGCGGGCACGCAAGCACACATCTCACACCATGCTGGGGTGGATGGCAGTCTGATGGATTCTCATCCCAGGGACAAGGCAAAGCATCTTGTCTGACACTGACATGCAAGTCCATGTTAGGCATGGCATGTTCAAAATCGCCTTATCCATCCCCACCCCACCTCCGGCCTTTCATTTGCCTAACTATCATTTGCTGCCTTCAATCATCCTTTGCAAGCTTCACTAGGAAGTCTATCTTAGGGGAAATTTACAGTTGTGAATTAGATAAAGATTAGTGTTGTTTGGCCCTTGTGATCCATGGACCCTCAGCAGGTACCAAAATTCATGAATACAAAAATCTCTTCTATTAAATGTTGTAGTACTGGCTTGTAGCCCATACACAGCCTCTCACACACTTAACATCATCTGTCCATTACTGATAAAGCCTAATACAAAGGAAACACTGTGTAACCGAGCATGAATGCGCCTTCTCAGCATTGTAAGGATTGCTTTGAACACTTATTTGTTTTTGCAAATATTTCACTCTGAGATTGTCTGAAGGCACAAAGGCAGAACATGAGGACACACAGGGACAACCACACATGCTCTGTAAAGTCTGTGTGAAGAATTAATATTGGGTTCAGGTCACTGGGTCCCTAGGCTTTGGGCACATCCACTGTGTAAATATTATAAAGTAGCAAAAACGATTTCCACATGCTACTAAAGAATACACCTAGGGCTGAGCCCCGGTGCCGTAGTGGTTGTGCGCAGGACTGTGGCCCATTGGGATGGAGGTTCAATTCCAGCAGTGGCTCCACAGGAGCAAAGACTGGGCCTCCTACTGCCCACCACCAGAGGGCAGTGTTGCCAAAACAAACAAACAAAAAGAATACACCTAGAGCCCTGATGTTGTAATGGGTTACACACAGGGCTTCAAACCTCAAGGCCAGCAGTTCAAAACCACCAAGCACTCCACAAGAGAAATCTGAGGCTTTCTACTCCTATAAAGTGTTACAGTGTTGGAGACCCACAAGGGCAGGACTCTGTGCTCTATGGTCTCTATGAGTCAGAGGTAATTCACTGAGAGGGAGCTGAGTACTGAAAAATGCACTACAATCCACAGAAAGTTGAGAAAAACTGAGAAATTAGTTTTAATCACATTTTTTTCTATTCCACTCAAAAACTCACCGTCATCAAGTCAGTTACAACTCATAGTGGTCCGACAAGACAAAGTAGAATGGTCCAGGTGGGTTTCCAAGATTGTAACTATTCACAGCAGTAGAACGCTTCCTCTTTCTCCCACAGAGCCCCTGGTGGTTTTGAACTGTTAACCCTGTGGTTAACAGCCCAACTTGTAACCCACTCCACCATTAGAGCTCCTATTCTATCCAATGGTGGCCGAAATGTAATCCAGAAAATGTGAAAAAAAAATGTTAGGAATAAACTTCCGCTTTTAAATCTCTCCTGCAAATGCCTAACATCTAACGTCCCTTTAAGAGGAATTCCATTCTATCTCAGTGCTGGCTGCACAACTCTTTGAAATATTTTTAAACTATTGAATTGCATGACATATGAATTATACGGCCACCAAACGGTCAAGTTGTTTGATTGTTTGTTTGGTTGTTTTTGTTTTTTTTTTTTAAGAATTAGTGTTAGAAATCTCATAAGCTCATTGACCATAAAGACCTGGATTCTAGCCTCGGTGAGCCACAACATGAGTACGGGAGCCGGCACCCTTCCAACTTGAGTGTGGTCGTGTTAAGTGCCGAGATAGGTGTTAACTAGACCCATTTACATCCTATTCATAAATTGCCTGATTTCACAATTCTGTTTCATGAGTTTCTACAGGAGCACCATCATTTACATGGGGTGTTGAAAACTGGGTCAGAAGGAGGATGAAAAACAATGACTGCGGGGGCTGAGCCCCGGTGGCGTAAGTGGTTGAGTGTGGGACTGTGGCCCGCGGGCTTGGCGGTTCAGATCCAGCAGTGGCTCTCAGGAGCAGCACTGGGTAGCGCCCACGACTACCAGTAATGCCCCCCCCAAAAAATGACTGTGGTTTGTAGCCCTCCAGAGTAAAGTGACCAGATGTCCCACTTTTTAACAATTTTAACAACGTCCTGCGGCATTTTTAAATTAAAATAAATATATTTCAATACTATTTTTGCGTTCTATGACAATTTTTGTTGCTCTATATAGACCAAATTTTTAATCAAGAGACCCTCCCACCCCTGGTCAATGGTGTCCGGCTTAAAATCTGGTCACATTACTCCAGAATCCAATGCAGCCCTCCATAAGGTGACCAGACATCCCACTTTTTAACAATTTGACTGCATCCCACAGCGTTTTAAAATTAAAATATAGTACAATACTATTTTTGTATTCTATGAACATTTGTGTTACTCCATAGAGACCAAATTTTTAATCAAGGACCTCCCCCCCTCCCACCACCCGGTCAATGGTGTCCCGCTTAAAATCTGGTCACTTTATTTTAAGTGTTTCATTTACTTGTGAAGGAGCAATTGCATTCCCTTTTCTCCATACAGGGGTACCCAGAGCAAACCAAAACCCAGTGCCACAAGGCCCATTCCAATTCATGGCCGTGGACTCTATAAAGCGTTTCTGAGACTCAATCTTTACAGGGGCAAACACAGCCTCCCCCACAGCTCTGCTGGGTGAGAACATGGAAGATGGAGACAGGTGGGAAAAAGGTGTGAAAATCTCTGCCCTTTACCTGATTAAAAAAAATACCCTCTTGGGAACTTTCACATATTTGCCCCACCCCCCCTCCCCCAACCATCCCCCCCAAACTACAGGGTTGTGGGCAGGAAAAGGTAGGAGTGACCAAAGAGAAGTTTGAACCAGTGCCATAACAGTGTGTTGGAGAAACACAGGGTGGTGTCCTTGTTTTCAAAGTGATAGAAACTGCCATTCATTGGAGTGGCGGTTAATCAATCATTGCATATCACCAGCTTCAGATTTCCAGTTCTTTCTAATCCATTCCAGAAGGACACTAGCAAGCTCTTCCCTCAAGTCTCCTGGCTCAGATGGGATCTGGCCTGGAGGCAGCCCTAGCTCCAAACCATCTTGGAGCAGACGCAGATTACATCTAAAGCTTTGAGCTGCCTTATTTGCATCACTATCTACCCATAGAAATTCATCACATTTTCAAGGGTGACCTCCTTGATATAAATCCATCCAGCTGCCGCTAATGAACCTGTAGGTGTCAAAGTCATCTCCTCTTCTGTCATCAATTAATGAGCCTTGGGACCCATTCCAGGATAGGATTCAGATTATAGCCCTGTAGTTGCCTCCCACTAACCATTCTGCAAAATGGATAAAGGGAGGCCACAGCCAGTTCGGTCCCTTGAGTGTCAGGGTTCTGATTAAAGTGGGAGAGGGGTTCTGAATGGGCGGCCCCCACAGCCTGGCTGATGGCCCCAGGCTCTGCCACCTGTGTAGGCTCCTCCCTGCAGTACGGCAGCCACTAGGTGACTTCAAGTGGAGATTGATTTGGGCTTTCATTTAGAACCAGCTGCCCATAATGTGTGCTCCTGGGGGACAGCATGGAGCATGGATAATTGAAATCCACCATCTCCCAACGTATGGATTATAGCTCCTTCCTCATTTAGCTGTCCCACGTGTGGGACATAAAAGGTCAAACAGATTTCATGCAGGTGCCCAGCCCTGCCCGGACCTTCCAATCTGGCCTATTGTGGAGCTGACAAAGGTCAAGTTCAAAAAGATCAACTGCTCTCCAGCACAGATAATCAGACTCTACGTAATCAAGAGCTGGACCCATGGTTCCCCAGACACAGTGTCACTTTCTTAAAGGCCACCTTGTGATTGCACATCCACCGTATATCCCTTGGGGAAAAGTATCGTGAGCCCTAGACATGCAGCACGAGGACCACACTGTTGCATTGACAGAGATGATCAGCAGATTGTGGGGTAGCAGCCTTGTGGTGTTGGTGTCCATCTCTCCATTGCTACGTACACTGTTCTTGGTTTCCTAGGTGCTGCCGGTCGCAGCCAGCAATCAGAATTTTAATTCACCTTAGAGTTTCCCCACACCAGCAACAGTACTGCCGTCTTCACTGTCCTACACACATCCCTGATGGCCATTCATTTGAGAAGATGCAGTGTTCATCATTGCTCATCTGTCTGAGGGGAGGGGGGGGCGGGCAGAGCCAAAAATCGGTGGCTGGAACCCAGGGCTATCGGCTGAGACAAGCTGGGCTTCCAGTTGGGGCTTCCACCTCTCATGAACTGTGTGAACTGGGCTAGGTCTCCACACTTCAACAACTTCCTCTCAGAGCCCAGGAGAAGCAGCGCTAGCCCGCTGCCAGAATTCCAAAGGATTCAAGAGATCCAAGGAGGATGACTTCTTGAGGGACCCCTGAATGTGGCGGTCAACGGTCAGTCGCATCCAGCCTAGGATGCTCTGGTCAGAAATGAAAACACACTTCATGAACACAGCAGAACTCTCATGCTCTGAAACGGTTGCAAATCTGAGTCCTTTGCGGACGTGTTAAAAAAAAAAAGACACCTAAAAGTGCTCATTCTGGAAGAAAAAAAATAGTAAGCACGCCGCTTTGCTATGCCCTTTACCATTTCTTTTAGCTTCAGCGGACTGAAATTAACAGAATTGTTCTGATGTTGCCTAACGTAGATGCACAGATTTCAAATCATTCAACCTCACCTATTCTCTGCTTCCCTCCTGAAAGCTGAGAAGTGAATCACTCATTCCTTCTGGCCTTTTTGATAATTTCCCCCTTTGCTAGAGGAAACAGCTATCTTTAAATTCCCCCTGGTTAGCTCCAAAAATGCCAAGCTTAATGTACTTTGCTCTAACATTCAAATGTACTTGAATGTTCTAAAATTGCCTACCCGGGAAATGTTGAACCTGTGTAGCCTGTTACCATCCAAGCTTCACAGCCACTGAATTGATTCACTGGGCAAAAAGCTCTTTCACCCGCCAGGGATAGGAGCTCTCCAGAACCTGCATTGATTGTGGGACCTCTTAGTTATTGAAGCTTTACCATGTTCTATGTCTCAAAATGCATGCTAGTGCTTGATACATAGGTATGGTCTCATTTCATGTTAATAGCAATCCCTTAAGTTAGGTGTTTTATGCCCATCTTAAGATGATAAAATGGAGTTTCCAAGAATGAAATTAACTTGCTAGACTGCAAATTTCATGAGAGCCGGGATCCTGTCTGTTTTCTTCACTATGAAAATAGTAGGTAGACCATAAATAGAGGTGTAACGACCAATTGAATCAAATGGCATGATAAGAAAATATCTGTATCAATGCACAAAAAAACCCCGTGGGGGACTAGAGGGCCAGAGAAACAATGATAGATTCAAGGGAGAGTTTAGATTTTTAAAAATATTATCAATCATGGTAAACTGTTGCCAGCCATTTACGCACTAGAAATTTGTATGGTTGTTGGACTGACTTCAAGCTATTATTCCCAGGCTCAGAGAATCAACATGGCCCAAATCATGCGGCCCAGGTATCCCAGCTGCCACTTGGAATTTTGTAGGAAGTGTCTAAAAGGATTCTTGCTTTTTCATTTTTGGCTGATGGAAAGATGTGGCATTCTGAAATGCAACATTGCTTTCCATGCTAACCAACCCATTTGTGGCTGCCTGGGATGCTCAGTGGTTTCCCTAACACTAATTTTAATGCTCACAGTCACTGGAAACAACAGACAAAGACAGGCCATTATTACAGTGTCTTCATGTAAGCTCAAACTTGACGTGGGTGAAATTATGGATCGAAAATAGAACCTTGACCTCCCTAGACCACCCTATTTAATAATTAAACCTGTGTTTGTATGCATTCCTAAAAGAACACATTGAGTTGCCTGACATACAGTATCATATTCCCAAGGTTAGCTTAAAATCCTGAAATTAAAATTGAAATAATAGGAGATTAGTCATGGGATGGAAAATATGACAGAAAATCATCCAGAACTGAAAAACTGAAACCATACATGAGGAAGTTCATCTCTTTGTGTTAAGGGTCTATTATCTTATTTTGTTTTAAATACATCACCTTTTTGGAAAGCCCAAGAGCAGTCCTTTCCCAGTAAAGACCCAGCGCAAGTGCCAACAAGAAAGTTGCTTGAGAGCTAATTACCATTGGGAAACTAATATTCTACTCGTAAAGCGAACCATGAGCCCGCTGGTAACCAGGCAAAGAGAAGATGTAAAAACTGCTATTGTGGGAAACTCATTATAAAAGAAAAACGATATCCCCAAAATAAACACTCAAGCTGCATCAAATCAGATACCAAATTGTTTGGAAATGAAATTATCTTCGAGAGGATATTTACTATAAGCAGTCAAGATTTAAACAAATAAAATTATAGGAGAAAAAAAGACCCAATTTTCTTGTGACAATTTATCGTGGTTAAACAGGCCATCTCCCTCCGCTCCAGCATCCCGGGCTATACCTCTGCTCTTCGAGCTGTATGCAGGCAGATGACTAAAGGAAATAAGCAAAACAGAGCTGATGCTGTAATGGGAGGAAAATCTCAACGGATGCTTGAAAAACTAAAGGAAAGCTGGTTACGCACTGGGCATTCAAGGTGGAGACAAAGCAGGCAGGACCTTTTAACTCAATGAGCCCACAATAGAGAAGGAAGCAGCAGCAAAATAAGCTGGACCAACACAGATACACAAATGATTAAATATGAGCCCTTAAGCAAAAAGATCACCTTGTTGCTTTCCTCATGGTGCTCAATATTTTGAGACATAGGGGAATAAATGAGGTGATCAAAAAAAGTGGAAAGGAGAATTGAAACAAACCAACAGAAAACATGGGAACATTGAAAATGGGGGCATTTGGGAACCTGTCAGTGTACATTTAGTTCCAGAGACAGAGGTGGCCTGATAGAGACCATGCTCAGCTGGTGGCAGATATGGACAAGAACAAAGGACTTGAATCTATTTTGTTCATTAAAAAGATAGATGAATGGACAAATGGGTAAGTGAATGTATGAATGTGTGGGCAAGTGTGGGGGAGGAAAGTGGGCGCATGGGAGGGTAGGCGGATGGATGGAGGGATGGATGGATGGATGGAAAACAAGCTAATCAACAATGACATATCTTGCTATTGCCATTTATTTGTTATTGTGTTGATTTCAATTTGTGGCAACCTCTCTGAAGCAGGGGACTACCTTATGTCCAAGGTGCCTCTCCTCGGTAGGTTTGAACTGTCAACTTTGGGATTAGCTACTGAGTCCTTAACCATGGAGAGCACCAGGGATCCATAAATACATGCACAAATAAACAAAAGAATGAGCAAATAAATCAACCGTTGGTGAAGGGAGAAAGGGCAGGAGAGAACAAAGAAGGGCCATTTTGCTTCCCTTCAAAAAGCACAAATGAAACACTGCACTGTGGGAAATTCCATAAGATTCCAAGAAGGCATGGTATCTCACCCCACGTGTTCACAAGACAACTTGGTGAAAATGAGGTCTACTCATAAAAAGGATAACAATCTACCACACATTATCCACCGAGAGCCAAAAAATGATATGGATGTCCACCATGCATGGATTTTGATGAACAGAAACTTGGCTAGGAGCTGCAGTGGTCGGGGACCGTCTGATGGCAAAATGAGAAGTAGTGCAGTGGCTCAGAAGAAAGGTCTGGAAACCTCGATGGAGAAAACATTGATGGAGTGACAAGAAGGCAAAAATCAATGTGACAGCAGCTGGTTTGGATTTGTGTGCTTGTTTCATCTCTGGTAAACACCACAGTAGCTGGAATTCTGTGCCTCTTAGCACCCCCAGTGAAACAGGATCTACTACTACTCATAATGGTGCTTCGTTACAACTTTCAAATGGCTTAAATTTCCTCCCAAAATACAAGGTGAGAACTATGAATGGGAATACCAATGTCCTTGAAAAATGATCAGGAGACATATTTTCTGAGGAGTCAACTGGACAAAGCATAACACACAGCACATTATCCTGGTCTACACTACTTCTTTTTGTTATTTCTCATACTGTGATGGCTTGCTTGCATATTCCTGTGAGGTTGGAATGCATGCTAGTGGTATTTCAAAATACCAGCAAGGTCACCTAAAGTGAACAGGTTTCAGGAGAGCTTTCAGATTAAGACAAAAGTACCTGGAAATCTACTGGGGGAAAATGTGCATTGAAATCCTTAGGAAGAACAGTAGAACATGGATCTGGTGCCTCAGGGTGAGTGCCCCCACATGTTGGAAAGCTGCCTCTTCAAAGGAATGCTGACCTAATGACAAGGATAAAGCCAAGTTTTCATGACCTTCATCTGCTGGTGGGGCACAATTCAAAAGGAAAAGAAACAGCTGCAAACACTCATGAATAACTGGAACATGAATGGTACTAAATATGAATCTAGGAAAATTGTAAGTCATCAAAGAGGAAATAAAATGGCTGAAGATCAATACCCTAGGCACTAGAGCCCTGAAATATTGGTCATTTGGAATCAGACAGTCATATGGACTTCTATATTGGGAATGCCAAATTTTAGGGGGATGGTGTTATGCTCCTCCATGATCTATCCTGAAGTACAATGACATTAGTAATGGAACACCAGACAGTATGACAATTATTCAAATTGACCCACCAATTACCAAGATCAAAGCTATAGAAAGTGAACATATTTTTATCAACTTCTACAGTCTGAAACTGATCAAACAGACAGTTTAGATGCAATGATTGTTGGTGATAGCAATGTGAAAATAGGAAACAGAAAATGACCAGTAGATAAAATATATGACCTTGGAGATAAAAACTATCTCCAGGCTACTGCTAGATCAATGACTTGTTCAGAAAACCAAGAGCGAAGCACACGCTTTGCATTTCTCCACCGAAAAGAACGGAAGGGAAAAAACCTTCAAGCAATAACGAACACTCTACAAGCACACAATGAACAATAAGAGAAATGCAAAAAAACATGGAGACTCTACAGCCAGTGTTCCATAGTAAAATGGTTGGATTTCAAACCATTCCAGAAGGTAGCATATGGTCAATAACTGGTGCTATTGATGGAAGAAGTATAGGTGGCCATTTGAAGGCATTAGTGAAAAGGCAATGGACTAGAAAGCGGTATAATACTGATAGAGATGTTTCAAATAAACACCAATACAACGACCATGAAGTACTCTAGACGTACCTTCTGCTCTATGCCAAAAAACTTGGAAGGCAGCTACCTGGCCAACCAACTGGGAGAGAGCCGCACCTGCGCTCCATCCAAAGAAAGGCTATGCATCCCATGCACTCGATTTACAGTCGATTCTGGCTCAGAGCAACCCTAGAAGATGGGGTCAAATTGCCCCTGTAGCTGCTAAAGCCATTTCCTTCTCCGGAGGCATGGCTGGTGGTTTCCAACAACTGCCTTTGTGATTAGCAACCCAACACATGACCCCACTACATCACCAGGATGAACAATATCAGGAATATTGTGCAGACGAATAATCCTGCTGAGGATAATGCTAAAACATCGCCAATGGTACAACCACAGGGAGCTGCCCGAAATTCAAGACGGGAATGATTCATCTCTGATATGCTCAGTGGTGCTGTAAGTTGAAGTCGCCTCAGAGGTAACTGGTTCTTCATTCACTTTCCAAAGCCCCTCTCTTTAGGTCTTTCTCCATAGTAGGTGGAGATGGAGAAATTCTTTTTCCCAGCAACAACCCTTCAAACACCCACAATCCCTTTTATGCTGTTAGATGCCTTTAAGGAGATTTTTCTTAAAAAAAAATTCTGACCCCACAAAACATAGTTGAACTGTCCCGTGGGGTTTTCTAAGAATCTTAGGGGAGCAGATCCCCATGCCTGTCTTCCTTAGAGCCTGTGGGTGGGTTCGAACTGCCAACTTTTTGGTTTAGAGCCAAATATGTGAAACACTGTGCCATTAGGGCTTGTTTCCTGATTATCCTCGGTGAAGCCACCATATGTGGACCTCCCTTTGGGAAGAAAACCAAACCAGCCCCCAAGGTACAGCAGACTTCTGCTAATATGAGTGCACTAGCGCATTTGAAGCTCTGCTGTAGTCTAAAAGCTAACAAAGCAACCCACTGCCATTGAGTGGCTTATGACTCACAATGACCCTACAGGGCAGGGTAGAACAACACCGGTGGTTTCTCAGATTATAAATCTACTGGGGAGTCAAAATCCTTGTCTTTCTCCCACCAGAGAACTTGGTGGGTTCAAACGGCTCAGGCTTGCAGTTGGCCGTGCCCCGTGTATCCACTATACCCTGAGCTGTCCTGAAGAGACTTCGATCCCAGAAAAAAAAGACTATAGCCCAGGATCATGACAAATTTGCCAACACTGAGGAAAGCAGTCTAAGCAGAGAAGGTGCAGGAAAAGAGGCATGCAATGGAGAGATCCACAGAGTCGGAATAAAGAAGAAATAAGAAACACCGAAAGGAAATTAAGCAGGACAGACAAGTTATAGGAGTCCTGGTGGCCTGTGGGTTACGCGTTCGGCTGCTAACTCAAAGTCAGCAGTTCAAACCTTCCAGCCACTCCAAAGGAGAAAGACGAAGCGGGCGGTTCCCGACAGTGTCCAAATCCCTAGCGAGCAGTTCTCCTCTGCTCCATCGGAAGAGCCCTGGTTGCACTGCTGTTACCAATGTTCAATGCTCTGCAGAATGTCTTCCGTGGGAGCCCATCAGCTGCTCCACAGAGGAATGACAAGGCTTTGTTCTCTGTCCTACAGGTTGCAGCAATTCCAGGGCCGTAGGGTTGGATGGGGTCGGGTTGAGTAGTGAAATTAATGAGTCCTTGTGGCTAAGTCTGTACTTGTCCTAAAAGTTCAAAGGGCCATGGCAGTCAGCTTCCGTAGAGGTAACAGCCTTGGAGACGCTAGAGGGGAGTCCTACTGGGTTGTGTAGGGTCAGCAAGTCACAATCAACTGGACAGTTTAAATTATGTGTTGCAGAGATGCAGGCTAAGCTAGGATAAGAGTTTGTATGGCGTTCTTAAAGGAAAAGGGAAGAAACGGGAGAGAAGGGCAGTCCTCGCTTCCGCCACAAGAAGGTCTCCTTGTGTGATATGGGCTCAGACTTCACCAATGACTGTGATTCTAGAACAACCAGCTCCTTCTTCCTGTCCACTACACACTTACTGCACTTTCCATATTCACTGCAACAGTAGCTGTGGCAGTGGCATCTGTGCGTGTGTGCGAGTGTGTCTGTCAGTCTGTGTTGGAGGGAGTTCATTTTCTTCCCCCGAAAGGAAAACCCACCTCAAATACGGTCTGCGCAATCTGCCTTGGCTAATCGTGCCCCTGGTCGTGAGCAAATGTGAGCTTCGGCGCGGCATATTGACAGTCTGGAGTTGATTTGTTTTCTAGCTCTTCAGATGGGGAGCGTCCAAGCCCAGGGCATTTGGATTTTCTTCTGCTATTTCATGTCCATAATGTGCCCTTGGATTCGCCGCCGCCGCACATTCGACCAGATGGTCTCCTCCGCTGACTGGGCGGCCCACGCAGGCGTCCTGCTCTCTCCGGCTGCCAATGAGCAGGCCGTTGGAAAACTCACATTCTGCTGTGGAGGGCTGCCCCGACGCAGGGTAGGGCCATCGCTGGTTCTCATGGATTCAGGGAGGGGTTCTTGGGGCACAGGGGGAAGAGCGGGCACTTTGCAGTGAGAAAACCTGTCTTATAAAAAGAAATCATTTTGGTGGCTGCTGGTTCATGTTTTCATTTCTCTTTCTTATTTATTGCCCAAATAGAATGATAGTAAATAAAGAGAAAAGTAAATCTCTCCTGTTCCCTAATAAACCAACTGTTTGCATTTTTCTGTGCACCCGTCAAGTCTGGGTCCATTCTCACGCCTCTCCTGTGAGGTGGTTACAACTGTGGCCTGGCTACAATTTTGTTTCCATTTCTCACTATGACCCTTTTCTATGGTGCTGCGGAGTCAATCTACATATGATTTTAACGGGTGTATGAGATTCCACAGCAGATATGGCCCAAAGGAAGCCCCGGTGGCATTGTGGGTTATACGATGAGCTGCTACCTGCAGGGTCACCAGTTCAAAACCTCCAGCCGCACTGCAGGAGGAAGAAAGAGCTTTCTGATAATGTCAAGAGTGACAGTCTCAGTAGCCCACAGAGCAAGTTTGACCCTGTCCTATAAAGTCACTATGGCTTGGAATTGACTCACTGATTTTGAGGGGTTTGTCTGTGTGTGACTGCGCAGTCTCTATTGCTTCCAGTTCTCTCTTTGGTGTGTCAGTGGTTAACCCAAAGTTGGCAGTTCCGGCCCCCCGAGGTGCCTAGGAAGAAAGGCCTGGAAAGCAACTTCCAGAAAGCCCTCTGGTGACCAGGTCTACTCACTCAACAGCAGCTAGTTGGGGGCTAACCAACGGGGACAATGAAAACCTATCAATGAAAATCTTCATGGTTGTGGCATTGATGGTTTGGGTTCTCTCCCCCGCACCCCACCCCACCCCAGTTTAAAACTTGAGTGGTGGGAAAGAGGTGAATTGATCTCTAGAGATTTTTCCATCAAATAAAATTTCACGAAGGAATTATTAGGAAATGAACAGTTTTATGGTTCTGGATTACTTCATTGAACTTCCTTTCTAAATCAAAGAAATTTCAGCTGCCACAAGCAGCATATAAATTCACCAGTTTTAGCACCTTCTCTCCAGCAGAAGGAATTCTTATATCCTGGAATTTCTGCTAATTCAAAATGCACAGCATGTTCTATTTGCATCACTCAGAAGTATCTCTAATTGACTAGCCGAATTTCAACTGGCCCCTATACATCCATTCACTGTACTTCCTTCTCATTCCCATTAACCTCCAGGAGGAGGGGCCCTCAAGATTTTCCTTATTGGTAATATAATGCTCATCCTTGCTCTATCTTGATTCTTACCAATAGTGTCTACATCTGTTTTTCTTGTTAAATTAAGTGTGACCTATGGCTCCTAAGTCTGTCTTTCTTAAGAAGTCAAAAATGTACGAAGAAAGTGGCAAGAGAGGGCAAATGACTGGCTTAAGGTCACACAGCCAATTAGGGGCAGAATTCCTAGTGTCCATGCGCCTTCATTTCCAGAGAAGTGACTCTTGGGAAAAGAAAAGTGCTTTGGTAGCATTTTGCACACATGACAATATCTCATGTCACTTTACTGTGACCATAAAAGAATCTGCTGGTTGGCTTATCTGACACATTTCCACAAGAAAACCCTTATTCAGATGCCCCAGTTCCTTTGGGATAGTAAGAAACGACTGAGATTGCTGTGGTTTGAAAAAATGAGGGGGTGGGGAAATAAATCGATGTCAAATCATTGAAGAATTATACTTCCTAAAGAGTCTTTAGAATATAGATCACTTTCATGGTAAAAAGACAGCCGTGATCAGTCGATTAAAAGTGCTCCTCTAGATGAGCTGATCAGAGCTCTGGGCAGGCCCTCAAACGTGAAGGCAGTGAATTGGGCCACATGGATGGCAAGCCATTTCCAACCCAGGACATAGTCTCCCCCAAACTGCATTCAGACCAATGAAAAGTCCCAGGGATATTAAAAAAAAACACCTTTTTTTTTTTCAAAAAACACTTTTTGTCTGGTTGGTTTTGCTAAAAAGAAAAAAGGAATGGGACTTCTCTGGATAGTTTGTGATGAGGCTACTTGGTAACCAGCCTATTAACAAAACGAAGCCAAATCCATCGCCCAATTCCTAGCAGCCCCTGGTATTTCAGAGTAGCCTTCTGCCCCAAAGCCTTGTCAGTGACTCTAATCTATTCAAAAGAGATCACCAGGCCTTTCTTCTAGGCAGGTCTGGATGGATTCCAACTGCCAGCCTCGTAGTTAGTTGCTGGAACTGCCACATACAAACCATTGGCACTATCTAGGCACATTGGCTATCAAGGTCTCGGTTTGGCTATTGTGAAAACGTCACTGAATTTCTTTCCATCCCCACTCATCTTCTTTGCTTTCTCCCAGGGAACAAGGAAGCTAATTTAATCTCTGGGTGGCAAGGCCAGACACTGGGTTCTGGCTCATGCCTCTATCTCAGCAACTGTACCTTGCTCTCAGACCTATGATTATGAAAAGATATTAAAATGCTCACATCTGACCTGAGAAGTGGAAACTTTGGTGGCAAATTTCATTAAGCTGCCTCTGCCTGAAGCATCCCTTCTTATGGCTGGAAACTGTATATCCATTCCTGTGCATGCATAAATGATATAGGCACTCCGTGATCTTAAGAAGCTCCCCAAATCTAGTAGATGTATGCGGTTATTTATCACTCACTCCCCTGTATAGACTTCATTTGTTCACACTGTTGAGTGAGCAACCAACCAAAGAGCTGAAAACCACTGCCATCGAGGTGATTCTGACTCACTGATACTGTCAATCTTAACAGGGGCAGACAGTCTTATCTTTCTTCCTTGGAGTATCCGGTGGGTTTCAACCACTCACCTTAGGGTTATAAGGCCAACACTTTCACAGTAGTTCAAACAAGTCAGTAAGTGAATAAAAAGAAGCCTTCGATGAGATGAGTCCTAAACAAACACTGAAACAGGTTACCATTCAGTTGACCGAACTCTTGTGTCCAGAGTAGAACCACACTCTCTAAGGTCCTCAACGACTGAAACTTTTCAGAATTTGAATGCCAGGACTTGCTTCCTAGGCACCTCGCAGTGGATTCAAATAGCTAGCCTTTCATTAGGCATTGGGTACTTAACTGCTTATTCCGCCGTCACTGTTACCGAGTCAACGCTGACTCGTAATAACCCCCTTGGGGGTCCTGAGTCGGCAACTGTCAATGGAAGTGGAACACCCAGGCTTTCTCCTTTGGAGCTGTTAGTGGTTTCGAACTGCCCACCCTGAGGATCCCAGCCCAACCAACTCCTGAACACTATACCACCAGGACTCTGTGTAACAAGCCCCCCTCCCTCCCAACTGGGGCTTGTTTCATCAGTCTTTAAAAATGCAAGCAAAGATATATAATCTAGGGAATGATCTGGAAAAAGAATCAGGTATAGGATCTGAACAGGCCGGGGCTGACCCGGGCCTGTGTTGAAACTGGAAACAGCCCTCAATGCAGATTCCTGAGCAATGAAGGTGCAGCTTCCCCATCTTGTCAGCAGAGAAACTGTCCCCTGGCGCGATGATGACACATCTCTGGACTGCCTTGGACAGCCTTCTAGAACGCCCTCATCCTTTCTGAGGGTGACCCACCCACACCACATGGCAGAGGCACGCTACCCTCTGCCCAGTCTATTGATAACCCTGAAGGGCAGGTGTGCCCTAAATCCATGAAAGTGACCCTGGCTCTCTCACGCGGGCCTTGAGAATTCACTGAGTATACTTTTAGACGAGCGAGTCATCCACAACTTGCCAGAAGAAGTTCTCTTCAAGTGATCCCTGAAAAAAGGAAGCCTTTGAATCCAGCACCACAACTGGGCTTCCATTTTGGAATACCTCCCTTCAGGCATGAGAGAGGCAAAAGAAAAGACCGTCTGGGCGTTCGCACATGCATAGCCCAGGATGCCAGTTTACAGCTCAACTCTGAGATGCTGCTGTGACCTCTCTAAAAGTTCAAGCCAAGTCCTTCTCCTGAGTGTACCTAAAGAGAGGGTAACTATTCCATTTCGGAGTCTTCAGAACCCCACGCATGCTTCCACCTCCTCAAACCGGCTATGTGGGAATGGAAAGGCCAACACCATCTCCGGCCAAGGTGATTGCCAAAGCCCCCCCTGGACTTGGCTGGCTCCTCCAGCACTCCGGAAGGGGAGGCCCATGGGAGAGCTCGGGGAGCAAAGAGTCAGGGAGGGTCTCTGTGCCTCTGCCAGCTGCCAAAGGGCATGGATCCCAGGGCAGCAGGAAGAAAGGAAATGCACTTTCTCCGTGGAGGGAAAGCTGGTGGGAAAGAAAGGAAACATCAGCTTTTCCTCTACGGAGAAAGCGCGTGGCCACTCTCTAAGAAGTGTGAATCACAGGCAAAAGCTTGAGGCTACAGGAAGTGAAAAAGCCCAAGACAGGGAGGGCATAGGGGAATGAAAACCCAGGGCTGGGGGAAGAAAGAGGAGGAGTTCAGTTTGGGTAGTACATTCAAATGGCATCTAAGGGTAAGTTATTGTCATAGCAGAACCACAGGGTGCTAATGTAACCCTGGGGGAAGAAAGGACGGGATCGAAGTGATTTTGAATATCAAGTTTCACAAAGGACATTCTCTCTAGTTCAAGGTTCAAGCTCAAGAATGAAAGGGGGTGGAGAACCCTAGATGAGAAGCTGGCTATTTGGGAATATGTCCTGGAATATAGCCAGTCTTATTTGAGAGCTAACAAGTAGTCTTCCCAGTTCCCCAACATTGGCCACACTACACAAGGCCCAACTCTTCAGCCAAATGCTTCTCAAAATGCAAGAGGCATCCATTGGCTAGGGATGGCTGAGAGCCCGCTTCATTGGTTGAGGGGTCAGCAAATAGTGGTAGGCTGGATTGGGGTGGGGGGGGGAACCCAGTCAAATGATTCCTTTATCTCTCCCCATCTGCATCAGCAGCCCCCATGATGGCTTTGCTCTGGTTAGGGAGCATACAGCACAGGTTTTTCTGAAAAGTTCCTCCACGGTCCAGGCCTTGATGACTGACAAATGAGAACATGAATGAATTCATTTTCTTGAGCTGATAGAAACTGGAGGATGTAACACCTCTGTAGAAAAACACATTCAAGGCCAAAGTCTCCTGGCCAAAGAGCGGCGTTGAAGGAGAGATTTCAAAACCAGTACACTTCCAAGATCACAAAAAAACCTTTCCATGGGGGTGGGGAGGCTGGAGGGACACTTGTTTTGACACAGAAGCTCCGTTTTCTGTTAGCCCAAGAAAATATTACCTCTGGGTATCCAAAAGGATGTGAAATAAAGATCCAAAGATAGAACCATGAAAAGAAAATGGAGAAAACCCTCCGCCTCTTTGGCGCAGAGGTAATGAGTGAACGCTTGAGCCTGCAAGCCAATTCTATGGAGGGGATTTAAAAATCACCGCAGCCCACAATGAGGGGCTTCGGTAATGAGAACCCCTGAAGTAGCCCTCTCCTACTCCCCCAAAGAGTGAGTCTTGGGAACCCTCAGGGGGCAGTTCTATTCTTGTTCCAGGGTCCCTAGGAATCACGGCAGTGGTTTGGAGATTTGGGGATCCAACCCAAGACAGATAGGGCCTAGCCAGTGTCATCCCCAGTATCCCTTGTGCCTTTGAAGTGAAAAGGGGAGTGGAAGGGCCCTGGAGGATGGGTTCACCTCAACAGCTGCCATCTTAGCCAAAGGTCATTAACCTTTGAGACACTGGCCCTCACTCACTCAAGCACAGCCTTCAGGTGGTGATCTGAATTCTGCTCCCTCCCCTTCCTTTCTCAGGCAATCTTTCTTCCAGCAGCACAACATCCTGTGAGCCATTGGGGGGAGGTGGAGACAGAATTACAGCTTAATTTCAAGTCACTGACCTGGGGTTGGTGGTGAGGGGGTTTACATTGGGGTTGCCCTTCCCCGGGCAAGTTTTCCTTTTGAGGTTTAATGGCCTCTGGCCCCAGGAAGGAATGCTCCCTTCTGGGTTTTCTGCATGAGTGAGCAAATGAGGGAGGAAGGGAGACAGAGAGGGAGGGAGGGAGGAAGGGACTGCATAGCCCTGAAAACCTACTCTTTGAAGATGGGTGGGAAGTGAGAGAGCCCAAGGGCAGAGGGGTGAAGAAAGGTCCCCACCCCAGTTCTGGAGCAGGGGCCGGGTCACCCTTTCATTTTAACCCTTGGTGTACCAAAGTCAAGCACACCCGGGCTGCTGGGCCAGGAGCTGCTATTGCTGGGTCCATGCAGGCAGTCCCTGCGGACACAAACGAGATCCCTTGCGAAGCGTGTCTTTCGATCAAATGTGTAGCTTCAGTGGAAATAGGCGCACGGGTTTCTATTTAACCTTACATCAGTATAAGGGGAATCCTGTTGGCGCTGCGGGTTAAGTGTTGGGCCGCTTTTCAAGAGGTCAGCGGGTCAAAATCAGCAGCCCCCCCCCCCCCCAGGAGAGAAACCTGATGCTGGCTGCTCCCACACAGACTCCGGGTCTCAGAAACCCTGCAACAGAGTGGTTGTGCACTGAATTTGATTCGAGGTCAGTGGGTTTGAGTTCGGACTTTTAGTGCAAGGAGCCCCAGTGGCACAGTGGTTAAAGCACTTGACTGTTAAATGGCAGGCAGGCAGTTTGAACGAACCCAGATGTGGCAGCCAGCTTTCCACGGTGACAGGCTTGGAAACCCGCTGGGGCAGTCCCATTCTGTCCTGCCACGGCAGGAAGAGTGGGGATAAAGCAGAAGCGGCTCTCCATCTCTGCAGTGATTTAACCGGCAGCAAAGGAACGTGACTGTGAGAATGGACTTGCTAGAAGTAGGGGTTAAGTTCAATCTTTTCCAAAGTGGGGGCCAGATCCCCCTAACATTGAAGGTCAGCTGCCAGCTGTTCATAAGCTAGACACTGGGACCTGGGGAAGGCCCACACAGACAACACCTTCAAGTGGGAAATTCAGAGAGGAAACCATTTTCTGAGTTTTCTCCTCACAATCCGAAGTGGGAATATGTCTAGGAAAATATGCTATTTCTCCACATCAAGGATATAAATGTGAAAAGGATAACATTTAGCCTTTTTTATTGGCTGCAACTCAAACACAACCCTGGAAATATTGACTAGCAGGTTTAATTACTTTGCGTTTTATAGCTAGGAAGCTGGAACTAGCAAGGCTTACAAAAATGTTGCAGGTATAAGCGTTTTGGCATCAACATACATTCCCCCAGGGCTAAGAAGGCCCTGTGACAAAAAAGCCCAGGGAAGAATTTCTATCCAGGCAACATTTATTGAACGATTACCATTTGTTAAGTATTCACATGCTTGGTATGCTACTCACACGTCACAAGAATCCAATAATGAGAAAGACGAAACTCGGGCCTGTTGCCTCCGTTCCAACTCACAGAGGCCTCATGTCTTACAGAGTCGAACCGTAGGATTGGGGCTGGGGTGGGGGGGGGGGATGGCAGGAGTCTTTATGGAAATAGGTTGCCAGGCCTTTATTCCATGGTACCATTAGGTGGGTTTGAATCATCTGCCTTTGGTGTAGTCGATGAGAGGCAACTGTTGGATTCACTCACAGACCTTTTTTCCCACACATGTCATGTCACTGGATCCTCACAATTGATGAAAATGAGCTCTTGGCCACTCTTAAATGCTTTCAAATGGGGAAACTGGGGTGCAGGGAAGGGAAGGAACTGCACGGCCCAGTCCACCCTCTCTGTTCTGCCCACTTGGGATCAGAACCTATTTCACACCAGCCAATTCACTCGACCAATCCTCCCCAAGAAGGAAGATCAACTCAAGAGTCTAAAGAAAGGTGCTCGTGCCACAAACACTAAGGTGCCCGGCACTGGGTAAGACACGCTGGGAATCAGATGAAAGGTGCACACTTGCTTTATTCAATGATCTGTGGCCAGGAGTTCATCAGATGGGACAGAAAGAAACTTTCGGCAAATGTGGCACTTCATCAGGCGCACCAGGCAATCATCCCTCTATGGCCAGAGCCTGGGAAACTCAAGTGAGACGGATGCAGCCCTGCCCCTCTGAGCATTGCATGCAGGGATAAAGAGCAAGATCTATCCCAGATTGAGAGAAGATGCTCGCCAAAAAGAACAAACAATACGGGATGGGGTGGACAGGACCTGCCGACTGGACCAGCAGTCTGTGGTCATCTTGACACAAAGACGGCAACAATTCCTGGTGAGAAGCAGAGACAGCCAGTGACTTCGTGGAATTTCCAAACAGACATAGGCCATTAGGTAGACAAATCTAAGGTGAAATAAGATTTCAATTGCTGGCTGTTACCAACAGCCCCGAGGCACCAGGTGACCAGAGGAGCCTCCCCCACCGCCACCCCACACCCTCCCGGTGGGTATTGAACAACTGCCACCCTCATCCCTGCAACCTAGCTCCACCTTTCTCCTCTCCTCCCCAACTGACCTTCTCCCCAAGTCGCCGGAGACCACTTTGGCTTGATGCTGGATGTCGACCCCACTACCTTAGAAGTTCAAAGAACCCCAAATATGATAGACCCCCCTCAAAAAAGAAGAGCAGTAAGACATACCCCAATCCACTTTCCCAAGATCAGACAAAGAATGAAGCCTTAAAGTGGTTCAGAAAAAAATTATCTTGAAAGGGGAACCAATAAGACTAGGCTCTGATTTCTTGGCAGAATTGTATGATATTTGGATTATGAACTAATAAAACTTTATGTATACAGTCATATTTCTGAGCCCAAAGAGTCAACAATTAATTTGAAACAAAGTGAGACCATACGAAGGCAAGGGAGCTGGAATAACTGACATGGAAAAGAAAGACAATGGCCATTCATAGGGCAGAATATAATGAATGTCACCGAATGACTTGTATAGATATTGTTGGATGAGAAAACGGAATGAAATCTTTCAGGGGAAGTCTTTAAAATTAACATTTACAAAGGCACTTGGAATGAAACATGCACAAACCTGAAAGAAAAATAGACCAACCAAGAATTACTTATCTAGAGAAACCCATTCCTCACATCTGATGACAAAATTAGGACATATCCAGAATGGCCAAATTAAGAGAATTTATGGAAACCAGACCCAAAAGAACAAAGCCAAACTCACTGCCGTGGAATTGATGCCGACTCGTAGCAGCCCTGTGGGACAGGGTAGGACTGGCCTTCTGAGTTTCTGAAACTCGGTTTGTGCAAGAAGAAAGGCCTGTCTTTCTCCCTCCAAAAAGCAGACGCACATGTTAAATTTTATTCAGGGGGTCCTACAGGCTAAGAACCTACAATGACAAATGAGAACCTACAATTAAGACACATGAAAGTAACACACAGAAATCAACCCAAATGAAAAATTTTCACAAAGAAAATAAAGGTACATGACTAAAAACGGGGAAGTGGAGGCATCTTACTATATATAAAACTTCCAAAGAAAATGAGAGATTAAATAGTGTAATCATAGGGCTTCCATAAGAAAAGGGAATGAAGGTGATACCCCCAAAATGACACCGTTTTAAACTCAGGAAAATGAACGCAAATTTTCAGGGTGATCACAAACAATAAAGCTCACCAAAATTAGAAGAGGAAGAAATTCATAAAGACTCAGTAAATACAAAATCAAAAGCAATGAAGGAAATGAAATGCAAAGGTATAAACACTAATTACTCAGTACAGAGAAGTGTAAGGAATTCTATCAGCACCACAAAAAAGCACAACAAAATAACAGCAGTAAATTTATACCTATTGATAATTACACTGCAAATAAATGAATTGAATACACCAGTCATGAGACAGGTGGAAGAATGACTAATGAAACATGACATATCAATATGCTACCTTCAAGAGACACAGTTTAGACACAAAGCTAAAAATATATGCCAAACAAACAGCAGCCCAAAAAAAAGCAGGAACAGGAATATCAAGCTCTGACAAAATAGATTTTATAGCAAAAACCAGGACAAGAAACAAGGAAGGGCATTCTCAGCTGCTTAAAGGGTCAATCTAATAAGAAGACATAGATATAATCAAATCTATGCACCAAATGAAAGAGCTCCAAAATGTCTAAAACACATTTTTAAAAACCGACAAGAAAAAAAAAATTTTTAATTAAAAAAAAAAACCGACAAGAAAAATAGACAACTCTCCAATGAGTATAGGAAACTTTCACACACCACTTTTAATAAAGCACCCAACAACTCAAAAAAACCTCAAGGACACCGAAGAACTTCAAACTTGACTTCATAGATATATACAGTGCATTCCATAACAGTACACTATACATTCTTTCCCAGCATATGTGGATCATTCTTCAGATTGGACCGTGCAAGAAACTTCAAGGGGATTGTTAAAACATTCCACTCTCTGTTAATTCCCCTTTTCACCTAACTTTTTGATACTTCCTCATATGTTAAGCTATATGTAACGGTAAGTTTTAAAACATCAAAATAATACAAAGCAGCTCCTTGGATCACAGCACTCTAGAATTATAAATCAATAACAGGAAGAGTTGGGGGGGGGGTCAGGAAGGATCAAATGCATAAAGAAGTAGCGAAGTTCTGCTTAAAAACCAGTGGATAATATAAGAAAAAATAATACCCTTGAACCAAATGAGAATAACACTACAAATACAAAATCCTTGCAAAACCTTACTGCCATCCAGTCAATTATGATTCACATTAGTGCTACGACAGGATAGAGTACAACTGTCTCTGTAAGTTTCTGAAACTGTAACCCTCTCTTTACGGGAGTAGAAAACCTTATCATTCTCCCTGAGATGGGCTGGTGGTTATGAATTGCTGATCTAGCAGTAACAAGCCCAACATATAACCAACTGTGCCACCAGAATCCCTTATCAAGGCCTTTAGGATGCAGGAAATGTGGTGCTCTGAGGTCAATTTGTACTAATAAATGCACATCTAAATTTTAAAAAGGGTCCTTGGATCAACCCCTTAACCCTACAACTGTCAGAATTACAAAAAGAGCAACAACAACAAAATCTCCTGAAGTCATCAAAAGGAAGTAAATAATAAAAAAGATCAGAGCCCAAATAAATGAAATAGAACAGAATAAACAAGAGTAGAAGTTGGCTTTTGAAATTATCAATAAAATCAACAAACTGGCCAAATGAAGGTGGGAGAAAGGAAAAAAGATGCAAATAACATAATTGAGAGGTTACAAAAAAGGAAAAAGCAAACAAAAAAAGAGGTCTTGGAGGGTGTTACAACAGAACCAAATGGGATAAAAAAAATTAACCGAATGCTATGAAGAACTATCCTCCAACAAATGTGAAGGGTTAAAAGAAATGCACAAATTTCCATAAATATACTACTTATCTAAAGTAATACAAACTGATGCAGAAATTTTAAACAGACTCACAAGAAAGGAAGAAATATAAGAGATTACAAAGAGACTACCAACAACAGATGGCTTCAAAAAAAACACTCAACACTAATTTTACTGAGAATGATTCCAGAACATAAAAAGAATAAGATACTCCTGAATTCATTCTCTGAAATAACCTTAATACCAAATCCAGACAAAGACACCAGTAAAAGATACAAATAGGCCAATATCTTTCATTAATTTTGGTGCAAATATCCCCACCGATAGAATTCAACACCTTATCAAATATAATAAAATTTCACAACCAAGTAGGATTCCTATAAGGTAAGCAAGGAAGGCTGGATATTAAAACGTCCAATCAAAGTAACCCGCTCCATGTGGAGCCCTGGTGGTGTCACGGTTACCTGTCGGGCTACAATCCACAATCCACGTGGTCGGCTGTTCAAGACAATCAGCAGCCCCCTGGGAGAGAGAATGCACTTTCTACTCCTATAAAGAGTTACAGTCTCAGAGGTCCACGGG
This sequence comes from Nesogale talazaci, assembly GCA_004026705.1. Lineage (NCBI taxonomy): Eukaryota > Metazoa > Chordata > Mammalia > Afrosoricida > Tenrecidae > Nesogale > Nesogale talazaci. The sequence goes on along the minus strand of PVJH01001512.1, from coordinate 6,124 downwards.
GTCAGCATTGACTGAATGGCAGTGAGTGAGTATCATCCACCTCATAAAGATCTTTAAAAATCACAATTTCTGCAGACAAAGCATTTTATAAAATCAAATGCTTTCCTGATTTAAAAAAAAAAAAAAAAACCTCTGCAACATAGGAAGAGAGGGAAAATTCTTGACCAAAATTAAAGGCATGTACAAAAAACCCCAGCCAACCTTCTTCTCAATGGAGAGTACATGAAAGTATTTCTCTGAGGATGAGAAACAAAGAAGGGAGTCCTTATGAGCACTGGGATGCAGCATTGTACTGGGAGTCCTACCTGGAAAAGGAAGGCACAAAGGGGAAAAACAAGGCATCCAAATAGGTCAAACACACAACACGATGTGCTGCCATCAAGTTAATCCTGACTCACAATGAACAGGACTGGGCAGAACTGGTCCCAGGAGCTTCCCAGACTAACTGTACAGCAGAGAAGGCATCAGGTTTTCCTCTCAGAGCAGCTGGTGATTTTGAACTGCTCATCTGTGGTTTTCAACACAATCCATAATCCTTGCACCATCAGGGTTCAAATTGGGAATGAAACAGTAAAACTATCCCTAAACACAGATGATATGATCCTATACATCAAAAATCTCAGAGATTCTGGAAGAGGGTTAGTGAGAAGGATACATCAAAGTGACAGGGAGCATCATCAACATGCAAAAATCATTTGGATTCTTCCACATTAAAAAGAAATCTCTGAAAAGACAACCAAGAAAATAACACTTATAATAGTGATCAAAAAAATGAAGTACTTAGAAATCGATCCAGCGATGTAAAAGAGATAGAAAAAAAAAGGTCATGCTGCTAAAGTTTGAAATAGAGATATCCTGTGATCCAGCAATCCCATGACTAGGGAAGTGATATCTGCACACCCATGTCCATGGATACATTATTCAAAGGAGGGTAAGAGATGGAAATAATCTAAGAATGAATGGATAAAGAAACAAGAATGTATCTACATAATGACATAATATGCAATACCTAACGGCAACAATCAGTTTATGAGCCATCTCTTGGGGGATTAAATCACAGAACTTAAAGATTTAGGACCATAGTCTTGAGAGGAATATAGGTCAATGGACACAACACAGTCCACAGTGTTCTACATCTATTTAGGTCTGTAGTAACTGGGTCTGAAAAGCTTATGATCCATGGTATAACCATTGGTCTCCTCCCACTCAAAGTAAATAAGGGGAAAGAAAATTAAACACTACAGGAAACAATTCACTTAAAAGACTAATGGACCAATAGGTAGCAGCATGATAAACATGAGAAAAAGATTGAAATTGTCAAGAATTTCATCTTGCTTGGATCCACACACAATGTTCAAGGAAGCAGCAGTCAAGACATCAAATGATACTTTACAATGGGCAAATCTGCAGCAGAAGATGTCTTTAAAGTGTTGAAAAGCCAGGAGGTTACTTTGAGCTCAAAGGCATGTCTGACCCCAAATCATCTTCATGTGAAAATTGGACATTCAATAAGGAAGACTTAAGAACAATAGATACATTTAAAAAATGTTGTTGGCAAAGAAGAGGGTGGAAAGTATCATGGACTGCCAAAAGAATGAATCACTCTGTCCTGGTAGAAATTCAGTTAAGAATGCTCTATAGAGACAAGAATGGGGAGACTTCATCTCATTTACTTTGGACATGTTATCAGTAGACACTAGTCCCTGGAAAAGGGCATCATGCTTGGGAAAGGAGAGGGGCAGAGAAACAAAGGCCCACAATGTGAATGACTGACATGCTGGCTGTAACTATGGATCCAAACATCAGAACACTTGTGTGGATGACACAGATCCAGGTGGGGTTTTGTTACACATAGGGTTGCTAGGAAGCAGAACTGACTCAATGGCACCTAACAATAACAGGTCATGATCACTAGAGACCACATCAGACTTGATCAGAAAGCACTCAGAAAAGTCAACAGAGAGGCCTGGTACTGACTATATAGAGGCCTTTTTTTCATGTCTATCTATATAAGATAGGCAGGATAAATAACCCAGAGGAGAAACCAATGGGACTGACAGTTCTGGGGAGACATGGGAGAGGGGGAGGTGGGGGAAAAGAAGTGGGTAGCCAACAAATCCAGGAATAAGGGAATAACCAAGTGATCTAAAATCGATGGCGAGGAGGGCATAGAATGCCTGGTGGGATTTGTTCAAGTGCAATGTAGTCAAAAGGAATTACTCAGAGCAAATGAAGGTCAAACATGATGGTGGGATTAGAGGAAAGTAAAAGGAAATAGAGGAAAGATCTAGGAGGCAAAGGGCATATATGTACATAGACCAAGATGCCTATCGTTATATATAAATATGCTTACATATGTATGTGCCTATAAATACATACACATACACATATACATATATTTATATAAGTGATAGGGACATAGGCCTATGTAAATTTATTTATAGGTTAAGTAAGAAGGTAGCAGATGGACATTGGGCATCTACTCAAGTACTCCTTCAACACAAGAACACTTTGCTCTGATAACACGGCATTCTGTGATGCTCACCTTCCGGATGCTTTCTCTGAAGACAGAATGGGTGCATGAGCAGGTGTTGCGTAGAAAGTTGACAGTGTCTGGTTATTAAAAAGTATAGTGGGCTGAGCCCCGGTGGCATAGTGGCATAGTGGTTGTACGCAGGACCGCGGCCCACTGGGATGGAGGTTCAATTCCAGCTCCACGGAGCAAAGGCTGGGCCTCCTACTCCTACCACCTAAAGGCAGTGATGTCCAACAACAACAAAAAAAGGTATAGTATCTGGAGTCTTTAAAGCTTGAGGATAAACAAGCAGCCATCTAGCTGGGAAGCAGCAAAGACCACGTGGAAGAAGCACACCAGCATGTGTTAGCACAAGGTGTCCACCAGATCAGGTATGAGGCATAAGACAACCCAAACTAACAATCAAATAGATGCGAAGGCTGGGGGGTGGGGAGGAGGTGGCACAGAGACCCAAAAGGCATTTGTAGACAGTTGGACATCCCCTCACAGAGAGGTCACAAGGAAGGACAGAGCCAGTCAGGGTGCAGTATAGCACCAATGAAACATACAACATTCCTCTAGTTCTTTAATGCCCCCAATTCTTCGTTACAAAATCTAGCTAGGCCAGATCAGGTACACTGGTACAGTTAAGAGCTCTGAACATAGAGAATCCAGGACAGATAAATCCCACAGGAACAATAATGGGAGTAGTGATACCATGAGGGTAGGGGAAAGGTGTGGGGAGAAAAGGGGAACTTATCACAATGATGAACATATAACCCCCCCCCAGGGTGACACACAACAGAAACATTTGTGAAGGGAGACAGACAGTGATTGGTGCAAGATATAAAAATAATAATAATTTATAAATTATCAAGGGTCCATGAAGGTGGGAGAGAGGGGGAGGGAGGGAAAAAATGAGGATCTGATACCAAGGACACAAATAGAAGAAAATGTTTTGAAAAGGATGATGGCAACATTTCATTTGTGCTTGACACAATGGATATGTGTATTGTGATAAGAGCTGTAAAAGTCCCCAATAAACTTATCTATTAATTTTTTTAAACTATAGCATTCACTTGTTATAAACCAAAAAAACTAGATGGTATCCAGCCATCCCTACCAACGCCTCTGATCAGGTGTATCATAATAGAAGGTTCTAGATAAAGTGAGGGAACTCATTATCACTCTTTAACAATGCATAGTATTTCTCTGTCTGTTCCATAGTTAATCCATTCATCTTTCAAATCTAGAACTGAAAAAAATCACTTCGCAGCTAAACAACAGGCCTTCAAAGTAAGCATTAACACCACGTGGAATAATGCTCCTCTGAACAAAAAGGAAGTACTTGCCCAAGAATTTCAGGAGGCAGGAAGGGCAGGAATGATGAGCAAAAGAAAATGGTAAACCCAGGGAAGAAGTGGGAGGAGTACTGTTACCTGAGTGGATCAAACTTAAAATCATAAAACAACTTGTGTCTAAATTGTTGAATGTAAACTTCATGTGTTGCTCTGTATACTTCTGCCCAAATGAGATGTTGAGAGAGAGAAATCACATGTAGGCCAAAAGCCTGAGAGAGGCATGGTGACGTACTGTGTTCTGTGTTGGTCTGCCAACCATCAGTTCAACAAGACCAACCGCTGGGCAGGAGAAAGATGAGCCTGTCTGCTTTCATGAAGAGTCTCAGAAGCTCACAACAGAGGCGGTTGTATGCCAATAAGTTTATTTTTTGTTTTCTATAGCATGGCAAAGTAAGTCATTCCAAACATTGAACCGGGGTTGGAGGGGGAGGGCGGGCAGTGTTAGAGAGCTTCATGGAAGAGGTGGCTCACAAAATCAAGTCGAAGTTGAATGACTTGACTCCAAAAGGCAGGAACCACAGGAGTAAAAATATTTACTAGGAGAAGCATGGTCATAAGAGGAGGCAGGTATAAAATATCTATCAAGCTGTGTTCCTTCCAATAATGAGCAGGTGTAAAATGACTGCTGTTGCCAGGGCTGTAGCAATTCGTCTGGTTCATGTTCAATGTGAATTTTAAGCAAGAAGAGACTTTATGCCATACCAACAGTGGGCTTTTTGTAATGCTTAAAAATGGTGAATGATAGCAAGTGCCAATGAAATGCTGCTAGATGACACTAGGAAGCAAAATTGAATCCCAAAGTTTGCACAAAATATTAATTTAAAGAAACTAAGATCACTTGGAATATAAATCACAGACACTAAACCTATCACATTGTCAAAATCTGGAACATTTTCAATAAGGAACCACTTCCTAGACCACACATACCATCAGACAATTTTCTTGAATATTACAACTTTAATACAAAGCACCACAAAATGCTTCTCAGGCACCCTGAGTCAGTCCCAGTCCTCAAATAAAACACAGCAAATCAGTAATGATGCCTGGGAAAGCAATATTTGCAAACCCCATTTCCAAGATGAAGAATGTCATAAAAAGAAATTAAATAAACTTCAGCAAAACCAGCAATGCCCCAGTTGCTTCAAGTTCCCTAAGCAGATTGCTTGACAAAAACCAATGCACATCACGAGTTACTAATTGCAAGCATTTAAGACATTAACATCTATATTTAATTGGCGAGTCGGAAAGCAAAACTCACACTTGCAAGGGCCTTTGACATCTTCTCCCCATGCTGAGTAATGAGTTCTATGGTCTTGGTTTGAATCACATGCAAAGTAATTGTGACTTAGTGGTTCCAAGTTGGCCTACAAGCCACAAGGCCGGTGTTTGAAATCAGCAACACTCCTTAGGTTAAAGACCAGGCTTTCTACTCCTGGGTCTTAATCAAGAATAATTGGAATCAACTTGATGGCAGTGGGCTTGGTTTTTGTTGGTGTTTTTTTGTGTTTTTTTTTGGGGGGGGGTTGGTGGTGGTGGTTTGTTTGTTAACCTCAAGAGGGATTCTACCTTGTGTTTCTAGAGATTTCTTAACTATGCTTTGAAACGCCCTGGCCCCTGCTTCCCAGTCTCTCCTGGAAGAAACTATGTTCATCATAAAGATGGATGTTTTCTTTGAACAGTCACATATTTTCAAGCCACAGTATATGCGGAAAGTGGGGCTGTATCTCAACTCCCAGAAATGTATTCTTTGGGGCTTGTTTGAAATCCTATCACATCCTGGGAAGTATAACAGGAAATTGACACCCTCCCAGGACTTGATTGAAAACCTATACTAGTCAACCACAAAGCAGTAGTTAAAACAAAGGGAGTTCAGGGTTTCCCTTGGGGAGGCTTAGGTAGAGCTGTCATGGTTGAAATCAGAGAAAGCCCAGTTTTCCGGTTAAAAGGAAGCTTAGAGTACACAATTCAACTCAGTCTTCAACTTATTATGACCTATTGCTAACTGATTAAACATCTTCTAAATACAGGGTTGCATCCTGGCCACTGGAAATAAAAGTTGTAGATTCATATCCTGTTCTCTGTACTATTCTTAGGATGATGAGGAGACAGACCAGGAAGCAGTCAAAGGTTTAGGGCCATAAAGTCCCTTTCTTAATCTTCTGTAGTTGAGCAACTACAAGGTTGGCCACGGCTCCCCCCGCCCAGCATTTCGCACATGCTGCTTACTGCCCATTAGAACACTCTACCC